>PVJH01002774.1:0-159069 GCA_004026705.1 Nesogale talazaci
CAGATACATGATCTTATAATTGGCATCTTTGCTATTTGTCAATGATCATTAATCACAACAGGAAATTCAGAGTTCACCAGAAACTAAGGGAAATCAAGGTCCCAAGGCCTACTGTAAAACTTAAGGCAAACCACACAGCAGACCCCGCCATGGCTCCATGTCCTTGCCCTACTTACTCCTACTGCTACATGCTTTCCTAAAGAGACATTTTATCCAAGTTTTGTGTCCTTATGAAAAACTAATGTGAATACATAAGATTTGCTCCATTGGGTTTGCAATTATTTTCTACAAAGTTGGCATGTATATGGGTTGCGTGACAATATGTGTCCTCATTTGATTTCTCTTTGGTAAGTCTTAGCATTATCTCAGAATGATAAAGCATGAAAGGTGAAGAAAGGCTGTAAAATGAAATATAGATGGAAAAGAAAAAATGTTCTGAGATCTTTGGGAGACTTTCTCTCTAAAAATAGGCGTCTCCATTGAAGAGAAACGCTTCCTTAAAGTAGTCACTGTGAATAGGACTAGATCATTAAAAGAAAATACTTTGTGTTTCATAAATCATGAAGTAATAAAATTATACTTTTAAAAATAAACCTTATATTAGGATTTGTTAAAATGAAAAGATTTGCTAAAGAGAAAAAGCACTTTTTAGTGATCAATGAGTGATAAGGAAAGGAATCAGGAGTCTTCCTGCAGCCTAAACCCACACTGTAAGATAGTAAAGACTCAATTTATCCTAAAGCCAAAATGATTTTCTTTCTCCAGTGGATTATAAAATAGAATAGTGTCTTGATAATCAATTGTGCCTGGTAGAGAAAACCAATACCTTGGGGATAAAGCTGAGGAAGTGATAATAAGTATGCACAAATCAGGTTACCAAGTAGAGAGCTACAGATTTTCTGGAATATCATCCTATTGCAAATTATCCAGGTGGAGATGAGAGTATCTATAGACTTCTCTTGGCTTCAAGCTTCAGGAGTGAATAACCACACTCAAGCCTTCCACCAAATCCAGGTTGAACAAAAATGCAGAAATTGACACTCTCTTATCTGGATGGATCCATTCATATGACTTTGCACACATTTAGAATCCAAATGATGCCTCTGAATATGTTAATGATGCTGACATTATTTTCCTTTAGGGGCTGTTTATTCCTTAAAGAATTATAACTTGGAGACTATTTGTACTATTTATACTCTGTATAATGCATTTTTCTATACATTGGAAACTGCTCAGTAATAGTGGGAATGTTTAACTGGTCGGTCTGTGTATGACTAGAGTAAATCTTTGTTTTATTTTACTTAGCCAGAGGTACGTAGTCAATAACTGCAGTTTAAGCAGTTTCTGGTTTTCCAGTAACTTGAGTATTCTTTTATTTATTTCTTTTCTCTACTCTATAGTTTCATGTGGGAGGGAGTTCATGAGGGAACATCCACCTACAACTGTAATGTGCAGATCTGCTGTGAGTCATGCTCCTGTGACATTTAAGGGGTCAGATCTGTAAACACTTGGATGTCATTATAGACTCATGCTAGTGCTCTCCTCACCTGAATGATGAAATTTTACCTTTGTCTTTGTTCCTTGAGGGCTTAGTAAAGGTTCTCATTAAGATTGATTTGAGATTTGGGGTTACCTTTATCCCGTAATACAACACTCATCCTCTTATACAACACCTGTATCCTCTAATACAGCTTAGGAATAAAGAAGAAAATGCAGAAGGGAGAAGTTGAATGGTAATGTGACTGCCCACAGAGGAGCTGTGGGTCTGGTATGACACTTCAGAGGTGTTCTATCTTTATCTATGGATTTAAAGATGTGAGCTTTTGTATCTCAACTCTGGCCAATCATCTGATACAAACCACCCGAGGAGCATGTGCATTAGAAGGTCCTTTTAGTGTAAAGTACTGCCTGAAAGGAAATCCAGCCCTGGCCTACTCTGATGACATACTCAATGCCAGATGACATACTATGGCCCTGGGAACCAATGTGATGCTAGACTTGTGACTAAAGCCAAACCACTTAACTTTATGTCTGTCTCAAATAGTACATCTGAAAACAAAGATAATAGTAGCTTCTAAATGGCATATAATAAGCAATCAATAAATATCAGCTACCATATCATTTTTATATTCAGGGAGTTCTGTTTGGACAATATAATAATGTATATAACAAGATATAATAAGAATAATTAGTAATTTCTTTTTGAATTTCAGTATTTCATGTATAATACATTCTCATACATGTTACTAATGTCCCATCTCAAATAACCTTGTATCTTTGCTCACAAAATGCTGATTGTCCTTCATCCCCCCAATAGGTACTTCTCCACGTTTCTGTCGCTAAGTCATTTCTGGAACATATCGGTACAATCTCGAAATGTGGGCAAGGTAAAACCCTATGGAGATCTAACCAAAGAGGAATAGAAAACATGAGGTAAAGCTTCTAGGAAAAATGGTGCTGAATTAGCCCCCCATCTCCTCTTCCCTCACCATCTTGCCAAACAAGACCTTGATTCTACCAAAACATCATCCCAATTGGGAATTCATCATCCCAATTTGCAAGACATGTACACTCTCTTCTAAGACTGATTTACTCTCCCACCACCTGTGGGCAGTGATGCCAAACCCCCCCGCCCCAAAACAAAACAAAACAAAAAAAGACTGAATTACTACCTGCAGCTTTGCAGTTATGCCCAAAGCCCATTACCCTGAAACCTGATAAAAATGTGGCACCCAGTTGGAGATCGGGAGCAAGCTGAAGAGCCAGGAGCAGGCCAGAGATCCATGAAAAGACCTGCAACCCACAGCAGAGCTGTGGCCTTCCCTTGGCTGTGGATCCTGAGCTAAGTCAGTTTCGAAGAACACCCTCAGCCAGTAGCAGCAAAGTGGTCCAAAGGCCAATCCTCACATCCCCTTCCAATTCCAAATATCACAAATAAAGCCAGGGTTTTCACAAACAACAACAAAAAACTATGTACAAATTAACTATAATTTCCCTTTACCTCTCCTCAGAACATCCAATAAAATACAATTAAGTAATTCTAAAAAAGAGAGAAAATATTAGCTAATGTCCGAGAATTCATCTTACATAAGCTGGACATGCTGACAGAAGGGATCGGTCCCTGGAGAAGGACATGGTGCTTGATAAGGTAGAGGGGCAGTGAAAAAGTGTAAGGCTCACAACAGGATGGGTCAACAACATGGCTGCTACAAGGCCGGGGCATAGAAACTATTCTAAGGATGGCACAGGACTGTGCAGTATTTCCTTCTGTTATTTGTAGAGTTGCTATGGATCCTAACCACCTGACAACAAGAACGACATCTGAGAACCTCTGATGTCCTGTAGGATAATTGTAGGACATATCACATATAGTATCTTGGAAGTGCCCAGTGAAACTCAGATGCAATTTCCTCTTGTGAAATCATACCATCAAAATCAGCATCCAAGTAGTTCTCTAGTAAGTGTACTCTTCTACATTTCTCTCTAAATTTCAACAGAATGTTAAGAAAATGATTTTGTGATTTATGTGGATATGCTGGAAAAGATGCTAGCCATTCCATTTTTTTCTTCTGAGGAGAAGCCAGTCACCACGTAATGAAAGGATTCAAGTTGTCCTACATAAAACATACATATGAGAAACGACTGACGCCTTCAACAGACAGCGTCAGAATAGCGAGTATTTCCATGAGGGATCTTCAAGGCAGTTGAACTAGCCCCACTCCGTCCTTCTTGTGAGTGGCTTCATGTCTGGACAATATTTTGATGTAAACTCTTGAGGTTATGAGCTAGAATCACCCAACTAAGCCCTTTCCAAATTCCTCACCAAGAGAAACTAAAAAAGATAATAAGGTCTTTTACTGACTTAAGTCATTAATCATTGAGGCAATTGGTTGCACTGAATTTGATATTTAATGCACCCACACTCTCGTATGCATTTTATTGGCAGCACTTCTTTCTGGTTCTCATTTTGCCTGTGCTCAAATGTATGCTTCCTAGAGTTGTTTTCAGAATAAACTATACAGACCTAAGTCAGTATTTCAATTCTGCTCTCAGAGGAAAGCAAACAAGCATGAAGATGCCTTAAGATGATCTTTCAGGCCAACTGGAAGAATGTACCACTCAAGAAATGTACCACTCACTAGCAAAGTCCGCTGAATGAGAAGTGGAACTGGTGAAAATTGCTGATTGTATTACAATTGCTATCATATTAGTGATTTTTTTCAAAGTTTTAATTCTTTTTTTAAGTCATTTTACTGGGGGCTCATACATTGTTCTTCACAATACATAAATAAGCGTACTGTGTCAAGCACCCTCACATGTCCGCTTCTATTATCATTCTCCAATTGTCCACCTTCTCCCTAAAGCACTAGTATCGGCTTTTCCATTCCTTCCCCTCTTCCCCTGCTCTCTCCTCCCCACCAACCCTCAATACTTTATACATTGTTATTGTTCTGTCATATATTACACTGCCGACCTCTCTCCCAACCCACTCCGCTGATGCCCATCCTTCAAATAGGAGCTTATGTGAATATCCTTGCCGTTGGTTCTGTCTCTCTACCCCATCTTCTCTCTACCCTTCCAGCCTCTCCAATCTAATCATTAGCCTAAAGAGGCTCATCCATCTTGGTTTCCCCATATCTCCAGCTCTCCTCTATACTAGTGTACATTCTCCAGTCCATCTGGATTTGTAAGGTAGAGTTGGAACCATGATGGTTGGGGGAGGAGAAAGGCTTCAGGAATCAGAGGGAACTTGTGTGAATCGTCACTGCCCGGCTGTACCTAGACTGATCTGTCTCTTCCCCGTGGATCCCCTGTAAAGTGGTGACCAATTATCCACCAGTGGGCCTTAGGTCCCCACCCTGCTCTCCCCCTCCTTTGTAATGATCTGATTCTTGTTCTTTGGTGCTCGATATCTGCTCCCTTTGGCCCCTCTTGATCACGCATGCTGGTGTGTTTCTTCCATGTGGGCTATGCTGTTTCTACACTGAATGGCGACTCAATTATCTTCAAGTCTTTGAGACTCCAGGCATTCAATCATTTGTTAGGTGGGCACCATCATTTCTTCTACTCTGTTTGCCTCTGTATCCATTTGTCTTCAGCGATATCGGGAGTCAATTGGTCCATTGATTTTGATTTTTGTTCTTTGATACCTGATTGTTTCAGGACCTCATTATCACACAGGCAAATGATTTTCTTTTATGGTGGGTTTTGTTGCTTCTGAGCTAGATGCCTGCTTGTTTATGATCAAGCCTTTAAGACCCCGGATGTTATATCTTTTGATAGCTGGGCCCCATCTGCTTTCTTCACCACCCTTGTTCATGCTCCTACATGTCCTCAATGGGTACATTGGGGATCATTGGGGATGTTTTGTTTTTTCCCCCATTTGATGTCTATTGCCTAGACCTTTCACCACTTTCACCACCATGTGACCACGCTGGCTGTTTTGCTTCCTCTGTTTGACTGTGGTTTCTTCTCAGGTAAATGCTCTACTGTTTATCTTCAGGCTTTCAAGACACCAGATATATCCTTTGATGTCTGAGCACCATCAGCTTACTTCAACACATTTTTTTGTGCACCCATTTTACTTCAGTGATTGTGTTGAGCCAATGAGCCTCAAGTAATGCCAGATTCATCATATTAGTGATTTATGAAGGTTCTTCAAAGTAGACAAATGAAATTATGAAATGATGTAATTTCCATGAACTTTTGGAGATAACTTCATATGTTTCATAGCTATAGGACTACACAGAAAAATGATGTATACAGGTAATCCCCATGTATAGGATCCCTTCCTGTGTATCTAATTTTTGTAGTTAAGTTAGAACAGGTGCATAAGGTTCTTATTTATCATATAAGGGTTTTTAACCTGCTAGCCACTTCTGTGGAGAAAGATGAAACTGTCTATACCTATAAAGATTTAAAATCTCAGAAATTCAAAAGTGCAGCTTTATTTTGTCTTATTGAGTTTCTATCAGAATCACCTTGATTACAGTGAGTTGGTCTTTTGTTTTGTTTTTTATTAGAAGAAAATGTTTATAGACCTTCAATGAATTAAAAGCTGTAGATACAACAGTGTTGATGATTATGTTGAAGAAATTATTGAAAGTAGGAGTTAATGCAATCATTTCAAAGTGAGGATAACTTTACATAACATGAATGTTGGTCTTGAAAGATCAAGAAATCTCACTTAATGATGGTGAGTCCTCTAAGTGATGGTAGCAGAGCACATTGCTCTGATCGTGTATGACTTTCTGCAGTCCAGCCAACTGTCTAATCCCATTAGATTCTCAAAAAGTTCACTTCACCTCTTTTGAGTCTCTCATCCTAAGATTACAACTTGTCATTTTTCCTGTTCTCATTACTTGAGAAACTACTAAATTTAAAAATAAATAAATAGGAAAGTTCCATCAGTTCCTAGTTTCTTGTCTTGGTAATAACAAAACCAGTCAAAAGACCTGCTTTATAGGGCAAGTAGAAGTTGTTTGTAAGTGATACTTTTGCAACAACTCCCTGTTAGTCTGTGTGAATTTATTTATATGTGATAGTAAATTTCACTGTGAGTTGATTCCAATCAGGTACCAGTATAAAGATGTATAATGGTTTAAGCAGTAGCTCAAGTACAAAGAAAGCAAACAAGCTCTTTTCCATCAAATTGATGTTGACTCCTAGTGACCTGTTGGGCAGGGTAGTACTTCTTCATTAAGCTTTCAGGACTATAACTATTCCTGGGAATAGGACGTCCTGTCTTCCTCTCATGGAGAGTGTGGTGGTTTCCACGCTCCATATACCAACCACTATACCACCAGGTCTCTAGACCTTGGATGTTATTAGGGAAATCAGAGGTGTATAAATTGTGGCATGAAAATGGCCTTTCTTCATTGTTCTAGAACCTTGAGAAAGAAAAATGATAAGCATGAGTCCGTCACCTATTATTAACACTAGCTATCTTGTGAAAATCAGAAAGATCTGGGTCAAAACTGAAAGAGAATCTCACCCCTTTCAGCTGAAGAGTCAGGTGTAGGATTTGATCATCAGGGAAGGAGGGCTATAAAAGAGCCTTAATATACTTGCAGACCCATTAGGATAAAGTTAAAGTCCTATTGCAGACATGTAACACTCTGAAATGAGGTGTATGTCTCACAAGATGATACTTCACTTTGTCAGTATCTTCTCCTGCTTCCTCCCATTCTCTCTAGACCAATAACTAGAATCTAGTCTCCATCTAACACAGAAAATTACGTCCTACTTTGCAGCATATTGCTTACTTGGCTGAAGAACCAAAGGCTTGTGTTTATATGTATCAACAGGGACTAGTGAAACACTTATGAAAGTGGACCTTAAAGGGGTTGGGCCATCAAGGGTGGAATAAGAGGATGGATTAGGGGTGTATTGGTATGGGAGCAGTCTCCCGTGACCAGGATTTAAGATCCTGCCAAGGAACACCTGGCACGGGTGCAAACACTAAATGGGATGACTTCCAGAGTTTGAACAGGACCGTGACCTGTAATGAATGAAGTTTACCTGTCAGAAATACTCTATTTTAGAATTTAGGATTAGAAGGCTCAGATGTGGGAAACAGATGAGATTATTTAAATCAGATACCTGATCGTCCACTCCACTTAGTAAAGTTCTAAGTATTCCCTCAAAAGGAAGAAGGCTAATAGCTTAATTGTGTAGTACAGTCACAAGCGTCCTCTGATTACCTGAATTAATATCATAAGGTGGACCTGGGTTTATACTAGTATCAGTTCAATGGCAGGAACATGGATGACTAGGAGACGGGTGGTATTTAACCTTTTGAGAAAAGGTGAATGTAATTGCTGTAATAGGCAGTTTGGTTGGAGTGGAAACAAAAGGGAATAATTGCAGTGGGGGACAATTGTATTCCAAGGGATGAGACAGATAGAAAGCTAACTGATTTACAAAGGAATATCAAATTCCACTTTTCTGACACCAAACTACGTTGTTTAGTGCAAATCTATTTACTATCAATTCTGATCCTCTCTGCTCTGTCACCAGCTGCACATGTAGCACATCTGAACCCAACCAACCCAAGGAAGATCGGTGGCTTCCGCAAGGACAAGTGTACAATCTACCAAACTGCCATGTTAACTGAAGACCTCAGATGCCAGTCAGAAACTTGAGGATCCCCACAGCACCCTCATTACTCACCTGCTGGTTCTCATGTCTCCCTCAGATTTAATAATTCACTGAAAAGACTAACAGAACACCTGGAAAGTGCTAAGTTTATAATTACAGTTTTATTATAAAACATGCAAATGAGAACTAACATAAAGAAAGGATACACAGGCTGGGGACTGGAAGGAATCCTAACAAGGTGCTTCTGTTTCCTCAGAAGAATGACTCCCCTGTTATAAAAGGACAGCATCTTTTACCATCCAGGACAAGAAATAGTGTCTATGCTTAGAGGCTTCATTGACACTTCATTATATAAGCAAGATTGATTGAACTTGGAATCATCTGGTGGATCTTTCTGGCCTGGTCAGTTCTCACTCAAGAAGTGCCACTGTAGCATTCACTGTCAAGGTATGGTATGGAGGTTTCAGCAAAGGTTTTCCTCATTGGGGAATCCCCAAGGTTTTAGGGATTCTCTCTTGGGAACAGAAAAAAACAGACAAAACACTTTGGGAAACAATGCAAGCATTCCAAGAGCTGATAAATCAAAGGGCAGTGTCACTTATTCTACTATTCTAAAATCCAGAAGCGAAACTTGGATATGTTGAAAGAAGAAAATCATGTATACTAACTATTCCTCGCCATCTTTTTCAATAAGGGTCCCATTTAATTCTTTATTGTACATTGACACCGAAGGAAGAAGCTGCCCTTTAACTTCAGAGTTGTCAGACAGAGAGGCTGCTCTCACAAATGATAACCAAAGAAAAACTCATTTCTACCAAATCAACTTCCACTCAGAGGAAACTGTGGGACAGAGTAAAAAGCAGTCCAAGGGTTTCCATAGCTATAAATCTTTATGGAAGCAGATCACCATATCTTTCTCCCCAAGCACTTGATCAGTTGACTTTTCAATTTGCAGAAGAGTGCTTAACCACTGTGCTACAAGGACTTCAGTTAATAACTTAAATACCTCACAGTGGTCCCAAATGAGCCTATATTAAACAGAGTTAGGTGTCTTTTTATCCCTTTTTATCTTCATAAGTAATTGGGGTGAGTAATTGATCAGAAGGGGCTAGAAGAAACCTCTGAAATTGTCTCATTGACCAAATAAGTCAGAAGTAACATGCATCTCAGGGTTCCTGCAGAAATTTGTCCTACTAAAAAATTTTTCAAGAGCATTTGGATGATTCAACATGATTCCGATTGAGTCACTGAAATGACTGCTGAAAGAAATAGACGGATTGTGGCAGACAGCATACTTTAGATTTTGAAGGTCCATTTACCATGGCATAGGATAGTGTTTGATTAATTTATTGGGTGCCTTAAAAGTCTGAAAGATGTGAGTGGTCCATAAAGCAAAAATCAAATAAACAAACAAAACAACTCAGCATTAGAGATTCTGGATGACATCACAGATGTTCTACAGTGTTGTTCCCAAGGAGACTGGCAGAAGTCCCTTCCTCCAGTAGGAAATGCTCACCTTTTGAGCATACTAGTGGTCCTTAGCAGATGCAGTAGGCAAGAAGAAGCTATAGGCCAGTTGTCTTAGCAACACTTTCCCTTCAGTCCACATGGTACATTTATGGTCATCTGATAAAAGCAGGATATACAGGGAAAAGAAAACTAGCCCAAGCTCATGGGTACATCAACTCAAAATATAGATCTGAGCACAATTGGAATATAGTCCATTTTTTTTGTTTTACTGTTGTATGAACAAACACAAACAACTGATCACCATTGTCAATTCTCTTCTGAGCAAACTTCCATAGGGTTTCTGAAGCTGTAAATCTTTGTTGTAGCAGAACGCCTCATATCCCTGCCAAGGAGCAGCAGTTGGGTTTGAACCAATACCTTTTTTGTTGGTAATCTAATACTTACCTCAAAGCACCACCAGGGCTCCCACACACTTGCTACTTCTACATTTTTTAACATGGGAAATGCGGTGGCCTGGATTATAGGTTCATCATACTGTGCAAACATCATTCCTGTTTCCAGATTGTCCATAACCTGCAACAGAAACTTTGTATCTGAAGCACTTAAAGGCGTTTGCTTTTCACATAGGCATATTTGCCATGCTCTTCACATGGAACAGAAATGAGGAAAACAATGACGTGGGCCCAGGGAAGACAACTCTATACCTGTGAATACATTTTTATTAGAACTCAGTCACACTTATTTTATTATTGTCTAGAGTATAAGTCGAAGAACTGTTCTGGAGCATTCCTCAAGGTGTTCAGGCCTAGTGATTACTCTGCATGGTAACGCAGTAATAATTATCTGATATTAAAAGTTGTTAGTAGTGGTTCATAGCCTCCAGCATGAAATTTTAGGCTACTTTATCAGTAAAGTAAGTCAGAGTGGTAGATACACTTCCCACGGGGGAGAAGAATTTCAAATACATAGTAATAAAGGAGTTGATGGATACAGCTCATGGGCAGAGTAATACAGTAGAAGAGAGTCTACCTTTTATTCTTGTCACCTATTTAAAAAGAAATATTTTTCAGATTTTGTGTTTGTTCTCCACACTAAAGTTTCAGAAAACGGTGTCTCTAAAAATGGTTCACAAGAAAATCTCCATGTTTTAAGGGACGCCTGTGTCAGGCATCATGATGTACTGCCACGTGCCTTTTGCCCCACGTTTGAATTTCTCTGCATTTATGGTAATAACTTTGTAGAGAAAAACAATGCTGTACATCCAATGTCTGCCACCCATTGCATATGGCCAGAGGGCTTTTTAATGGCGTCATGAGACCATTCAGCTTTATGCAGGTACAAACACACAGTGGAGGGAGACTTCAAATTCTCAGGGAACATGGGAAAGTGCACCAACCATAAAGTCTTTGCCAGGATATTCTGAAACATGATTCTCTTGGTCTTCAGAGAGTCCCCAAAGCAATTATGCTACAGTTGTCCATAGCATAACTCAAACCCTGTGTTCCCTGTGTTTAATTCCCTCTCACATTTGCCATTCTCCCAATAGCACACCCACTGATTACATACAACCTCTTTGTCTCCTGGTCTGCTTTGGGGAAACCTTATTTAAGAACCTTAGCTTTAAAAATTATTATAATTATCCACATTTTATATATGAAACTCTCATACTGATTAAATAATTTAATCGGGCTCAAACAGTACTCAGTGTAAGACATGACTATAATCAAACACTATGTAATAGTAATGACTCTAAACTTTAACATCTCATATAAAATCTTTCTCAGTCTTTTCTTATTCATAGAACATTTCTTATAGTTAAATAAATACGTTTTATAGTAGAATATTATTATAAAATAGAAAATAATATCAAGGTCTATAAGTATAGGTCAATAAATGTATATATAGTCTATGATACATTAAAGTCAATGCCATATACCCTGATGGTGTAAGGCAGAGGTTCTCAAACTTTTTAAATGGGGCTAGTTCACTGTCCCTCAGACCATTGGAGGGCCAGACTATAAAAAAAAAAAAACAACTATGAACAAATTCACTGCAGATCCTGGATGAGTCGGCTGCACCGGTGGCAAAAACATCTGGTGGGCCAGATAAATGTCCTCAGTGGGCTGCATGTGGCCTGCGGGCTGAAGTTTGAAGATACCTGGTATAGGTGAATCTCAAAAGGCTTCTGGTGTTAGTTGCTTCTCTCTCCTTATTTTCTGTTTTGTTTGAACAGCACAGTTCAAAACGGCCCTCAAAAGCAGGTAGCATTCATTTAACATCTCCATCCCCATCCTAGAGGACGCCATTTAAAATCATCTCATTTTATTCGAGGGCTGAAAACACTGCATTTTACTATAAAGGCATGGGCAGCAAAATGACCCCGTCGACTTTTTTTTCCTACACGAACATTCGTTAATTTTAAATGTTCAACAGCATAATATGCACTAAGTTCTAGTAAATATACCTAGATATCCACCGAAGAGATATTTATATTCACATCCCCAATGCTAAATGTTCGATAAAACAATGTACATGTACACTGAGAAATACACTGTAAGGCAAGAATCAAGAGTTTTACCCTGTAAACAAGCTATTGAAAGCTGCAGTTCATGTGAAGAGCACATGGAGCATCGGCTAAGGAAGGTTTCCTAACATTGCTAGGATCAAGAGAGGCCTCACTTTGGGCCATTGTGAGGGAATGAACTTCCACTTTGCCTTTTATATTTAGCACCTGTTTTGCTTAGTGTTGGTCAATGAGCTTCCCCCAAAGTCAATACTGTCAAAGAAAAGCATGGAAAAATTATCAAAGTGAAAGAAGTAAATAACCATAAAATATTCTACCACAAAAAAGTAAAAAAGTTATTAATTAATTGGTGATCAGAAATGAATTTTTAAGCACTTTATATCCTGTGAGTAGGTGGGAAGTTTGGGGTGGTTTCTTTTTTAATTTTTACGGAGTTATCGCTAGAGATGATTGGAGGGACTACGGATGAAGGGTTGGGCTGAGATTTACAAGATCAGTTGTTCAAACTGACAGGGGGTTCTGAGGAAGAAAGAGGAGGTAGTCTGCTCTAGTAATGATTGAAGTATTGAAAACTTACTGGAGCAGCTCTACCCGGTCCAATACAATTGCAATGTTGTATAATCAACTCAGTATATGTGGTTGGTTTTGGGGTTTTTTTTGACATCACTGCCTCTGGTAGTCATGGGCGCTACCCAGTGCCGCTCCTGAGAGCTGCTGCTGAATTTGAATTGCCAAGCCCACGGGCTGCAGTCCAGCACTCAACCAGTGGTTGGTTTTTATATGACATAATTTACCACTAGTAAAATAAACTAACATCAGAGTCATTTCTGCCAGTTTCTAGGGAAAGAAGAAGAAACAAAACACCTCTATCGGCAAAATTTAAATATTGTGCTGCGTAGCTCATAGTAATTCCACAGGGCAGGATAGAACTGTTCTTGTGAGCTTGTGGCCAAATTGTTATGGGGATAAAAAGTCTCATCTTTCCCTCACAGAGTGACTAGTAGTTTTGACCTTCTGAACTTGTGGTTAGAGGATAAACTAACCAATGATGTCACCAGGATCATAGATGTGAGTTGAAATAGAATCCAAGGCAGTGAGTTTATGTTGCATATGTTCTTTTATAAGGGATCATATGAAAAAACACATAGGCATGATATTGGTCCCTTCCCATTGTGAGAGCCATAAAAATCGCCAAGGACTTCACTCAAACAAAACCTGAATTGCCAGTCAGTTGATTTTGACTCATACTGGTCATAGAGGATAGAATAGCACTACCCCCTTGGGGTTCCGGGAATTGTAACTCTCTACAGAACACCATGTAATCGTTCTTTGTAAAAGTACATGGTGGGCTCAAACCATTGCACTCATGGTTATCAGCTCAATGCACAATCTACTAAGCCATCACAGTTCATTAAACACATGATATTGAAGCACGGTTCCATAATGACAACTCCAGGTAAGTGATTGATTGAATGGGAACTCACTTGAAAACCGAGTGCGTTTAAATGCAGGTAACAATATATAAACCATTCATATAACACTTTGTTATCAATTTTTCTTTTTGCTTATTCTCACAATCATTAAATATTAAAACTAAAATTTGGTACAACTTGTTATTGTTCTTAGATGTCATGAAGTTGGTTCCAACTCATGGGGACTTATCCACAACAGAATAAAATGCTATTCTGGCCTGTGCCATCCTAGCAATGCTGGCAATATTCGAGCCCATTGCACTCACGTGGAACCTTAACATGTATCACAAGACACTTGTGGAAACAGAACAAAGGAATACTGCATGGTTTAAAACCAGGAAGTTGTGCATCAGAATTGTATTCTTTCATGATACTAATTCAATCTTTGTGCTGATCAAATAATCAGAGAAGCTTGCTTAGATGAAGAATAATATGGCCTCAAGATTGTACAGCTAGTAAAGATGAGGGAGAGGAGAAACAGCATTTTGAGAGGAAATGGGGGAAAATATAGGAGAAAAATACATAAGGGAAAGTATTAGAAAGTACTCCGTGTGTCTAGAATATCAGTAAGCACTGCATCTTATTTCAGTGAGTGGTTATGGGTTTGGGTAGTAAATATAGATAAGCTAATTTCTGGAAGAAAATGAAATATTCCTATATATTTTATACCAATTTCTATGCTATTCTCTCTCCTTTAAGCATCTGTAATGGGACTTGGGACAATCCCACTACTTACTATTTATCAGAAGTAGAGTTGATGCACTAAAGCATAGTGTACAAAGAGAACCATGATATTTTACTTTCTCTATAACATGGGAAATATGCTCATTATGGAATCCACACCAGATGAACTGTCCCTTCTTTACCATCTCTTCAGACAGCCCAATAGTTACTTTGCACTGCAAGTGTTGAATTGTATACAAATATGCATGCATGTCAAGTAAGACAAGAAGGATGATGCATCACTGACTATCTTGTCTAATGTCCTCTTCTTCTCCTTCCTCTGTACTATGCCTTTATTCTTTCACTGAAAAGGAAAGAAAAGACAGAGACCACTGGTAACTTGTACATTTCATAAATCTTGTAACCCAGGCCAGGATCCTCTTGCCCCATCTGATTATTCAAGCAAAGTAACTCTATGAATCAAATGTCACAGACTCTAGTTGGATCCCAGAAGTCTACTGATGGTCAAGTCTTTTGTTTTCCAGGACAGCAAGCACAAAGGAGTGCTGTACAGGGTCATGTTTCTCTGTGGCCAATTGATCACCTTTCTCTACCTAGCACAGCTTTCAAAGACAGAGTTCAATAGGGAGGCCATTCACACTAAACTCAGGAATTGCTCCAAAGGAGAAAAACTATGCATCTATTTGTTTGATACTACCAGAGTTTTGGAAGATATTTGCATTGTTGTGAAGAAAAATATCTTGCAAAGATAATGAATCTGATATTCTTCAGTGTGCTGTGGATAAAATATTACTCCACAGTTGCTTATAGTGCTCTAGCCTCTAAAGCAGAAACAGCTGGCATTAAAATGATGTCCTGGCAGATTGAGACTCACTAAAATTTTATCAATAAAATTATCAATGAAGCCTCAACAACAGCTAGTGCAGTAGTTGTCAATCTTCTTAAAGTTGCCCCTCCCCTTTAATAGAGTTCCTCATGTTGTGGAGACCCCCAACCACAAAATAATTTTCATTGCTACTTCATAATTGTAATTTTGCTACAGTTATAAATCAGGCAACCTCTGTGAAAGGATCACTCAACCCCAAAGGGGTTGCAACCCTCAGGTTGAGAATTGCTGTGCTAGAGGAAAGGCCAACATGATTCAGATGCTGTGAAAAACTCTGGTGCTTCCTCAAAAAGTCAAATGGAATTATTGTATTAACCAACAACTTGATTCTTCAGAGACTTAGAAGCAGAGATGCACAGACACTTGCATACCTATTTCCATTAAAGCACCATTCACAGTAGATAAAGCCAACCCAACTGGCCATCCATGAAGAAGTAAAATAGATACTGATGACGATTGCACAACATGATTGTTGTAATTAGTTTCAAACAATTTTGCACATGAAAAAATGTTGAGTAGAAAATACTGAGCTACCTGCATATATTTTCCAGTAAATTTATAAATTTATAAAAAGTAAAAAGAGATGAAAACAAATATTATCCTGAATTGTCTCTCTCATATTGCTTTTTTCAGCACCCCTGAAGAAACTCTCTTCCACTCTCTTTCTCAAGAAAAGACACACACACACACACAAAAATAGCACTTGCCATTTTTAAAAGAAGATAAAATCTTCAACTATGAGAAACAGAGTTCCTAAGGGCACCAGGAGTGCACATACCATAAAAGATGTGTATATAAATTGGATGCCTCTCTCTTCAGGACAGGCTTCTCCCCTCCTCTTGTTCCACTCTGGGACTAATTAAATTGCTAATGAGCAAAGATTTACCTCTGTGCCATGGAGACAGGTTTTCAAAAATTATTCTTATAAAACATATTGGATAAGGGTTTTGATGTTCAGCAATCATGTTCTAGGAATCCAATCTCTGACCTCAAGTAGTAAAATATACAATGAGGTACCCTCCCCCCAAAACATATTTTTACCAAAGATATTATTTAATTTTTAACAAAAAACTTATCACTGTCCATTTACTCTCTAATACACTTGATACATTTATCAAATCTGCAATTCAATTCTCTGAAATATTCCTAAAACTCCTCTGTTTGGATGGCTGATAGCACCTCCCCTGTTTTCTTCACCTCTTCTCCATGGATAGATCACTATCCTTTTAGGTCCCTCTTCATTTGTAGAAACAAACAAACATACTTCACAAGGAACAAGGTCAGGTGAGTCTGGTGCCTGAAGCAAGAGAGGAAAACTTTTTTTTTTTTTTGTCAAAAACTAAGATGACTGCTTGAGCAGGTACATTGTCAAGGGGGAAAGAACAGTACCTCTCCGCCTTAAGTCAGCCCTATTTTGTCACATACTGTTATGCAATCTTTTCAGAACCTCTAACAGAAACCTTGATTAACAGTCTAACCTGGTGGAACGAACACCAAATGTACTATTCCTGTCACATAAAAAACAAAACAACAATAATAAAAAACAACGAGGCATCATCTTGATCTTTGATTTCCCTTGGGTTTTGAGTTTGTTTTGAGTGAGGTAATCATAGAATCTACTATGGGCTTGATCAATGGTCACTTTCCAAGTCACAAGAATAGTACCATGTCTCATCACCAGTAAGGACCTTGAGAAAAAAGCTTGAGCCACTTGACAGTTATTCTTTCAAAGCACAGTATATTTCTACCATTTCACAGTGACCCTTCTCAATCTTAAATCTTCCATTAAAATTCATTGAAACCAGCTCTTAGAGAGTCCACATAACTTACCCATCACTTCAATGGTCCATCATGGTTCTTCAAGGACAAGTGCACAAATTTTTTCAACATTTTAGTATGTTCAGGATGTTGGCAGATGTCCAGAATGAGGTTTGTCATTGATATTTCACCTTTTTTGAAATGAAAAACCACTAGGACACTTGAGTTTTTCCCACAATGCTGTCCTTGTAAGCTGTGTACAACATCACAACAGTTTCTGCAGGATTGTTTCCAGAGCAGGAAATAACAATTTCACAGCCACAAACTTTTCTCTTAAATTGACCATCACAAATGAAAAGGTTGGAGCAAAACTGCTTACGTAAAAAGACTTCACTGACCAGTGAGAACCTTCCCTGGTGATTCCACTGTGTGCACTAACTCAGAGCAAGTTGCTCAATTCTCTCACCTAGTGGGGAGGAAAAACTCCACCCAGTTGAGATGTTTTCCTTTTTTGCGGGGGTGGGGTGGGGCTTGTATGCACCATATTGACCAAACCAAACCTACTGTCATTAATGGTCTATATGGTGAAAGGAAAAGGTCAGTTTTGGGAGTTGTCAGGATTCCCGATAAGCAGTGACCTCTCCCTCTTCAGACCAACTCTCTGTGATTCTGAAAGCATTTCATTGCTTATGAGATTGCCTCTCATAATTATGCATATCACTATTTTCATTCAGTTTGTCTATGGAGATGCATAAGCAATTGTCAGAGCACAGAAGGACAGAGATTGAACATTTACTTTTGCACCTCACACCACTAAATGTTTTATTTTCTGCCCAATAGTTTTTTTCACACAAACCTTTCTTTCTCTGGATTTTGATCACTGTTCTTTCCATTTTGTTTTGCAGGCCCATGGGTGCTACCAGAGTTTACAGAGTATAATCTCCCAATAATGTAACTCTGTATTATCCCTTGATAGAGTTTCTACTAAATTGTTTTCAATGTAACCAAGTTTGAGTGTAATATTTGCTTTCTGTTAGCATTCTAATATAGTCTAGTTAATCTTTTCTGAAGTTATACTCACTAAAAATAATATCTATCTTTTATAACTCAAAATATAGTCAATGAACAAAAATGTGTTTGTTGTACATGAAAGAATCTTAGTGGCAATAGTGGTTCAAGAAGTCAGTTTCTAGTCAGAAAGAAGCCCCACTGTTTGAAACCACCAGCCACTCTACAGGGAAATATGTAATAGACTCCTTCTATCCAGATTTTTAAACCTGGAAATCTGATGAGAGAGTTCTACTGCATCTTTTAGGATTGCTATAAATTGATATCCAATTGACAGAAATGGTTGCTATCATGTGTTAAGAATT
Source organism: Nesogale talazaci (assembly GCA_004026705.1). Classification (NCBI taxonomy): domain Eukaryota; kingdom Metazoa; phylum Chordata; class Mammalia; order Afrosoricida; family Tenrecidae; genus Nesogale; species Nesogale talazaci. The sequence goes on from PVJH01002774.1 coordinate 18,268, forward strand.
GAGCTAAGATGTAGAGCTAGAATAATATCAGGCAAGGCAAAATAGTTAATATATCACCTTTAAATTGAAAAACTTGAACGAAAGAAGTTTTGGTTGATCATGATTCTAAGAGTCAGCAAATTGTAACTGACACACAAAAGTTGGTCTTCATCTATCTCACCAAGGGTTCTTTATGTGGCAGCCACTTGCTAGTGGGGACTGGATAGTCTAAAATGAGATGACCTTTATGCTGGATGTTGGTGCTGCTCTCTCTATGTCTTCACTGATTCTTAAAAAAAATTAAGTCTGTTCTTCACATGGAACTGTAAAGACAATGGCTAAAAGGGTGATTATCAGTGCACAACTGTCATCAATCACTCCCCTAGATCGCTTCATAGTAAGTAGAATTTTAGAATGACAGTCATTATTTTGCCAGTGGACAAAGAAGCAAACCAGAAAATAGCTGCGTCCCCTTCCAAACACTGGAATGAGTGGTAATTGGTTGTTGTTCATGACCTCTGCTATCCACTATTTCTTTTCTCTTTCTGATTTAGCTTATAATGACATTTGACATTATTGCTCTCTGGCTTTCTCCCAACATAAATTGGCTCAGAACAGTTGTGTGAATGGACATGAGGCATGGGTCCAAGAATGCCAGCCCATATAACGCTGGCCCCAAACAAATGTCATATTTGTTTCTCACTTCCCATGTCCAAATCAATCTAAAACTCACACCTTTACCCAATGCGCACTCAACACTCTCATGCCATTATGGATCTCACCCTTACATTCCTGTGTAGAAAGGCTTGGTGTGCTTAGAAACACCCTTTCACCCTTAAAGTTCCAGCAGGAATGTCAGCTTTTCTCTGGAACTACGTCCTGCTCACCTAGTTAAACTGACTCATTCGACATTTGGAATGCTGTCAAACTTGGTGCACAGATCAACTTTGTTACATCAGGTGATTCTTATTTTTAAAACGTCTCTTTACCTCACTTGGAGTTTATCTCTTAAGAAAAGAGAGCTTTCTTTAACAGTGGTCTCTGTATCAGTCCCAGTGCCTAGCCCATCATTAGTGATTCTCCTATGCTTAAAGGGGTAAAATTGTATTTCAAGTTTGCTTTTAGCTTGACACCCAATTTACCAAAGTCTCTACTTCAATGTGTGCATAATGACTCTAGGGCCGCAGACCTCCAGCTCTCTCCTTGCTCTCAATCAGCTCTTTCCATTAAACACTAAACCAATCCAGAAATTCAAGAAATGGAACTCTCCTTATTCTCATGCCAAAAAAGAAAAAGGAAAAGGAAAGAAAAGGCAAAACAAAAACTCTTAAGAGATACTCAAGCACCTAGGGAGGACCCGCACATATATGTGTGCTTTTTATAAGGAATAAAACAAATAGTTCCTTTTCCTAATGAGGTAACAGATAACTAAGCCTGTCACTGCTAAAAACATGACTTCATGGCGTCAGTGCTCAGGTTAATTTAGAAAAGGGAACTCTGAGTTGATAATTCACCTTCTTCATAAGGCTGAAGGCTAAATATAAATAAATAAACACATAAATATGTAATTCAAAAACAGGAATATATACATATATATAACTTCAAAATTTGAGCTCTGAATTTTTTTTCATATAGTCATTCTGTCTTGAAGACAGATGCACTGTCTTGGAAAAGCAAATTAAAAAGTATTTAGTGAGCTGAGCCCTGTGGTGCAGTGGTTGTGTGCAGGACTGCAGCCCACAGGGTTGACCATTCAAATCCAGCAGCAGTTCTCTAGGAGCAAGTCTTGACTTCCTACTCCCACTAGGGCAGTGATGAGGGAAAAAAAAGTATTTAGTGAACTGACTCAATAGTAAACAAATACAGGTATTTTTCCGAATATTAGGTTTGAAATGTTTTTGTTTATTTCATTTGCTTATTTTCAGCAATTGTATTTTTTCCCTGAAGGAATAGTCTATTAGAAATGTGCAATCAAATTCCTATTTTTGTCTTAGTTTGAAGATTTATGTGACCACAAAGAAACTGACTTCTCTTTTTCCTTCCAAATTTTCCAATGCCAATTTTAAAAGCACGTACAATATTTATATGATTAAATATTTATATCAAGGAAGTCACAATTCTATGCTTGTCTCATCCACTCTATTTCATTTCTACCTTGATGAAATTTTACAGCAAACTGACACATTTTTCTCTCACAGAGCCAATGGTGGGTTCAAATTGCTGACCTGTCAGATCAGCAGCTAAGGGTTTAACAATTGTGCCAATAAGTACTTCCAATTAAAATATTATAGTTGTCAGAGTATTAGTAACCAGGCATATATACTACTATTTGCTCTTTCTTACACAGCACTTAACTCTGCTCATGATGAATAGGCAGTGATGGGAACAGAACAAGATACTACATGACTACTCAGGAAAGGTGTGCAATTGAGTTGTATCCTCTCACCCTACTTATACATCATACATGTTGAACAAATAAACAGAGAATCAGCATTATAGGAAGAATAATACAGGATCAGTATTGGAGGAAGGCCTATTAGTAACCTGTAATATACAGGTGACACACCTGGCTTGTTGAACATGAACCAAATTGAAACATCTGCTGATAAAGGATTTCAGACATCAGTATAGATTACAATTCAGTGTTAGAAAGGGCAAAATCCTCACAACTGGACCAGTAGGTAACGTGATACTATATGGAGAAGAGATTAAAGTTAGAAAGGGTTTTGTGGTACTTAGAACCCAGTCAATGCTCATGGAAACAGGAGTCAAGAGATCAAACGATGCATTCCATTGGGTGCATTTGTTGCACAAGATCTCTTTAATGTGTTGAAAATCATGGAGGCTACTTTGAGGATTAAAATGCACCTCACTCAAACCATGTTATATTCCACTGTCTCAAGCTGGACACTGAATAAAGAAGAGGAAGAATCAATCTATTTGAATTATGGTACTGGCAGAGAATATTGAATATGCCATGGACTTCCAAAAGGACAAACAGATCTGTCTTGGATGAAACACAATGAAATGCTCTTTAAAAGCAAAGATTTGGTGGTACATACGCCACGCATGTTGTCAGTGGAGGCCAATTCCTGGAGGACATCATGCTTGATGATGTAGAGGGGCAGCAAAAAGAGGAAGGACCTTGGCAAGACAGTTGATACCATGACTGAAGCATTGAACTTAAACAAAAACAAAACAACTGAGAAGATGTCACCAGAGCAGGTAGTGTTAACTTCTGCTGTGCCTAGGGTCACTCTGATTCAGAACCTATAAACTGACACCTAACAGTGTAGATAGAGAGCCTGGAAGTTACTAAATCCTTTTAAATTAGGCTCAAAAAGTTATTAATACTGTTTCTATTGTCGTCTTTTTATATGAGCAACGTCCAAGTGAGCCAATATTCACAGGGTGGAAATGGGGGAGCAGTAAAGTCACATTGAAAGGAGTAGGAAGGGTCAGAAATTCTCCACTAGTGAGAACCTATTAGCTGACTATACAGGATTTATTTAAATTTTACCAAATAGAGCCCCAGTTTTGTCCAAGTGACATCTTGTTCTCATGTGACTCAGGTGAAATGAGTACATCTCTACGTATTCTAAGTTTATTACTAAACATTATTTTCATGTTTACTCTTGCTCAGCCAATGGCAACTTTGAGACATACTCTGTCTCAATCAAACTGAATGTCAAAAATTCTATTTGTGTTCCAGTTCATGCATGCATGAGTATATTTCAAACAAACAAAAATCAGTGGAGTAGTGGTTGTGCGCGGGACTGCGGCCCACTGGGATGGAGGTTCAATTCCAGCTCCACGGAGCAAAGGCTGGGCCTCCTACTCCCACCACCTGCGGGCAGTGATCTCCCCCCCAAAAAATCAATGCCTTATAGGAACTATTGTGAGGCTGAATGACATGGGACTAAGCAGAAGTGCATAGGATCATTATAGGTTGGAATGGACTTGATGGTACCTACTAGTAAATAATATATTCATCTACAGATCACTGCACATAAGTTTTCTCAGTAATCCATATATCTTATTCTCATTAGGGTACTCTCTGATGAAAGTCCAAGAAAAACGTTGGCTTCCTGAGGGGCCTGCTAGGAGAATTGCCTTCAGGGCAGAAATGTCAGATCAGAAAGTTATGGGTCTTATTATTTGGGTCATTCCCAAGGAATATTCTTGCTAGATTTTCTTGATACAGAAAATCATGGGAGCTTATTAGGAAGAAGTTTTCATAAAATTGAAAACTGCATTGCTGATAAAAGTCAGAGAAGGTGTATCTAGGGATTATTTTTCCATCATGACAATGCACCTGCTCATTGGTCAAGGGTAGCCATTTTGTTGGGAAACCTTACACCATCCACCCTCCAGCCCTGATCATGCATCTCTGCGCCTCATTTTATTTGCAAACTCAAGAAACAAATGCTATTTGAATATCTGAGAATGCTCTACTGATATTTTGTTGTGCTGTAAATCAAAGAGAACAGAATTCCTTGTGGAAGGGTTACTATTGTTGTTCTGTTATTGTTTTTAGATGCCATTGGATTGACTCCAGCCCATAGAACTCTTCCTACCAAATATTTGGTTCTCAAATGTCTCACTCAAGGCTCATAGTCTTCTTGCAATGACTTCAGCAGGTAGAATTTTGCTGAAAATAAATGAAAAATGTTGGAAGCAGCGCAAGAACTATGAGAAATTAAATCCCGATTCAGAACCTAGACCAAGGGATATCATTGCTGAAGTAAGACAGATTTTGATTGAACACATCAGAAAGAAATCTGCCTACATTTTGCTCACTTTGCAAACACATACATATGTGTGGGTCATAACATACTATAGACCACATTGAATAGAATAGAGATTCCAAAATATTTAACTGAGTTCATGTGTAACTTGCTCAATCAATGGAGGGGCAGGCATTCAAACATAACAAGAGAATACTGTGTATAAAATCAGGAAAGGTGTGTATGAGGATTCTATCCTCTCAATGCACTTAATGTACATGCTGAACAAACCAAGCATTAAGAGTGACAGTGGGAGCCAGCTAAGAAAACTATTAAAATAGAATGATTAGAATGCTGTTTCAACATCAAACACCCTGGATTAGTTTACAAATTATTTTCTGACTTATTGTTTTACTCTCCAAGATAATAAACTCATGCATACCACAGGAGTTTATTTAACTACCTGGAATGCTAAAGAAAGGGTGAAATAATATGAGGCCAGTATTCATCCCAAGCAATGCTTCTTAACTGATACTTTACAAGTGTTTGCCTTAAGACATGTGCTGAGACTGAACCGCAAAATGCTTGCTTTCTGTCTGAAAGAATGGTGAATGTGTATTTTTGAACGCCTTTGTGTTTGAGGATCCACTTTCATTTCACAATTAGAAACAACTTTCTTGCTTCTTTACAAAGTCTTGATTGCACTTTTAAGGACTATCCTTTTTTGTTTTAGAAGAAGACTTTATTATTATTATTATTCAAGGATAGCAATGTAAGAAATAAAGAATGGGCTTGAGACAATGGACCACTAAACTGTGTGAAATAATCTATTTCTTTCAGGAAAGAGGAATGAATTCCTAAGAATGGGCTAAACTGCCTTTACCTTGATAAAACAGAAACATGTCTCCTTGAGAGATGTGCCTAAGATAGTTGATTTTATGCACAGAAGACTCAAAAGATGAAGAGCTTGGAGGCATATATACCACCTGATGCCCCCCCCCCCCCATGATCATATATAGGATCCTAGAGGGGAAGATTGAAGGCCAACTTGTATATCTCACTGCAGTTTGTGATGTGTTATTTTCTTGGACTGAACAACATACACATTAGAAAATGCCAAGCAATCTACTTGCAAAAGGCCAGTCATTGAACACTGTATGCACGACATACTTGGAAACATGCAGGGTCGCCATGCGTCAGGCTTTTCTGTGAGTAGCTGGTCAACGAGGCTGTAGTGGAAAGTGACAAAGAGGACAGATGTTTTCAATATGTAGGGATGACAGTACTCTCTGAAATGCTTGAGGGGGCTGGCTTAGTAAAGATTCCCGATGCCTCCTGTTTGAGTAAAGTTCAGCTTCAGCTATGGAGAACTGGCAAGAAAAACACACATATGTCTGCATTCAAGCTTTGGGAGGTTTTATTACATATAGGTTTTATTGCTTAATCTTTAACCTGAAAGACGGAGAACATCTGAGACAGTTTACCATGTCGCCTGCATTGGTGTTTCATGGCATAGATTGTAATAGCAATAAGGAATGAGCCTGACAAATTCCTTTGCAAAAGTATTTGATAGAAACAGGCAAATGAAGGCAACATTTCTTTTGTGCAGAGACCTAGCTACAGGATGTCCTGTGAGTAGGGACATCAACAGTAACTGAGGTGAGGAGATAGGATGGGGAATCTGATCGAGCAAAAGAGAGCGGTTGAGAATCTTTAAAGAGCTTTTCTTATTGCAATGTAAGGAAGTCTTTCTCAGGGAAGATGCCATCAGCTCCACTTCCACCCCACAGGGGAAAGCTGACCCAGGCAATTTAAACACCTTTCAGAAACAATCTCTGTTTCTCTGTTTCACTGTGTTCCCTGTGTTTCATTTCAACTCTCCTCTTTCTTAGTGGATTAAGTAATTCCAAACAAGTCCTGAAGAAGAGAGAGAATGGATGCTTGTATCAACCAGATCTTTCACCCCTGGACTGCCCCATTCCTGATTTTACAGCAAAGTTCTACTTTCCCTCCTGGGAAATGATCAAGGCAAAAATTATTTGCATCACGCAAGACTCTTGGCTGTGGAGAAAGGCCTAAGAGACTGATTCGGAGAGGGGGCTAAGACCAGTGAAGACAGGTGTGAGCACTTCATGCCGAGGGGACTGTGACAAAAAGAGAGAAATGCAGGCAGCATTGCTTGCTAGCTCCCTGGCATTGACTGGAGATGGAGGCTGTGGAGGGCTTCATAGACAACATGGCAAAGCAACCAAGACTCAGAAGTTATGAAGCGTGGGGGTGAGTGTGCCCGGGTTTCTTTCTGGTGCATGACCTCAGCACCTACTGTAACACCTCAGTTGGGGGTCTAAGCCCACTCAGCGGCTCCATGGGATAAAAGACTTGGTGATTTGCTTTTCAAAAGATGTCTCACTCCTCCCTTCAAGCCTGTTCTGACTCTTAGCAAATAGCAGGACATGTTGGAGCTGTCTTTGTGGGTTTCTGCGATTGTACCTTTGCAGGGGGATGGGGAGCACCACGATTCTCCAGAGGAACACCTAGTGGATTGGAACGGATGACCTGGTGGTTAGAAACCAAATGCATAATCCACTATGTAAACTCTAAGCCTTGAGAGCCATTCTACTGTCACCCTGGATTGCTTGGAGTTGAAATCCTTGGCACCTAACAACTACAACAACAACAATAAAGCACTACATCTTAGCTTTTGCCTCCTGCATCTCACTGTGAGGCTGTGATGATTACACGAGACATTTCTTACAAAGCACGAGGTATTTAGGCACCTTGGGCAGACAGTAACAAATGTCATTACCTTGCCTGATACACAGAGAAAGAAGGCCCTGACCAAGATGAATTGGCACAGTGGCTGCAACAATGGTTATAAACGTAATGGTGGGGACGGCACAGGAACAGGCAGTGTGTTGTTCTGTTGTGCATATGTCACTATGAGTTGGAACTGTTGCAATGGAACCAAACTCACAGCAACACCACTAGCTGTCAAAAAGGTTGCTATTGATCTCTGTGTTCTAATGAAAGGTCCTTGGTTGGGATAAATGGTCAATGTCATAGTCAACTCAAAATTTGAAGGTTTGAGTCCCACAAAACCTGCTTCAGAAGAAATACTTGGCCACATTAGTCTGAAGATAAAATTCAATTTAGAATTCTATTCTAATTCACATGAAGTCACCATAAATTGAAATGAAATGGAAAGACTTATGACCATTCTGTACATTGTGAGTAACATGAACTTTGTTCAGTTTGGCTGTGTGTAATTTGCGGATGTCATAATTATCAGAAGTTTACTGATAGCAATTATAGCAAAATGCAATGTTTATATCAAATTATATCAAAATGCTAACAACAAAAGTCAATAATGATTAAAAAACTGTAAAAAAAAAAAAGAAGTAGTCAGTGTTGGTCTGAATTTACTTACAATGGGTCTTTTGCAATGAAACCCTATTGTAAATTGAAAAGAACTTGCACTGGCTATCATAGCAGATTAACTGGGAAATCTCTGCAGCTTAACTTGTTGGAAGAGACTTTCTCACTCACATAACTAAAACCCAACAGGTAAAGAAACAAGCAGCTTAGCAAAGGTTTAGAAAATGAACATAATCTACAAAGTCCTCCCAAATAGTAACCCACTCAGGAGACAGAGGCCAAACTAGAAAGGAAGATCCTGAGGCAGATTTTATGAGCTAGCATCACTTCTTCCAACACTGCAGGAATTAGTTGCAGGGTCGTAATGAACTTCAAGAGAAAACGTGAACGCTAGGTTGGCTGGGAACATGGAAAACAGTTGGTCTCTGTCAAAACACATCAATATAAAAAAAACTTGAATGAAAACACATTTTCTTGTTGGGACCACTGGGCTTGTTGAAAGTTTTGTGACAAACTTGCAAGGTATTGTAATCTCAATATAGAAACAAAAGAGAAAATGGAAGGAAAAAATAGAATCAGATGGCAAAGAAAGCAAAGTCTGAAGGAGGAGACAATTTAAAACAGCAATTAGAGTCTAATTAAATCCAAAGTTTGGTATCATTATCAAAAGTGAGGACATAGCTAATTATGCTGAAAGCAAGTTTCAGTTCAGGTTATGGTCATTCAATAAGGGAATCTTAACTTTGCAATCCAAAACACTAATTTTGAAAACCACTTAAAAGATCCTCATAATGGATGGTGTGTGTGTGTGTGTGTGTGCATGCCATGCGTTTTAATCTCTTTATCCATATTGTCCTGTGGTATTTAGTCTTTGTACTTAAATCAACAGTAATTGTTTGTGGTAGCATGAGAAATTTTTGCCTCATTGATTTTCCATAGCACTGAAATGTCACATTAGCTCAAGGTGAAAAGCTAATAGGATATGAATAATGGTAATAATAAGAAGAATGATAATAGAAAGAATAATATACCTGAATGTACATTAAAGTCCTCAATTGCTACTCTGGGTTTTCATGGCATTGCAAACCCCAGGAAGAAGAGGGGGATGGTTTGTTAACACCACTCTCTCTAGATCCGCCCAGCAACCTTGTTGCACATTCTGGTGAAAATGATATTTTTCAGATTGAATGAAAGAGAACCAAGGACAGAGTTGTATTTGCAGCATCATTCCTTGACTCAGTTTTCCGCTTTCCAGTTGTAGGTCATGAGTGTGCTGTCCTCCGTATTCCTCTCTAGGACATACACCTGCACTTATAAATGTAAAGAAGACCCAAAATGGGCTCTGGGAATTTGTGACATGCTCAGGGTCATTGACTAAATGCACTTGAATGAGCTGTAGCTTGGAATCCCAGGGAGACCAGTTATGGTCCAGTCACCTCAAAACATTCACGGAGTCTCCCAAATGTCTGGCCAAGGACATCACCTTATGTTTCTGAAAGTAAAAAATAGAAGAAGTGGTAAAAGGAAAATTCTGAAATCCTCTGTGTCGAGTATGCAAATAGTGTCCTACTTAGCGTCTTAGACATTCTAATCCCCTGCTGATAATTGCAGATTCATAATTAGAGACAAATGAATCTGTTATTCCATTATTTTAGAAAGATGCTTGGGAGCCCAGTGCCCCCACAGATCCTGTTTAATTCCACTGTGATATCCACCCATGGGATTCTAAACTATTTTATAGTACTGCGCCATTTGGCATTTATTTAATGATATTTTTTGAAAAATTGTTTAATCTTGCCCCTGTTGTCTGGATGGGAACTTCCTTGTGTTGTTCAGGACTATGACCCCAGGAAGGACTAGCAACAGAGCAGACTTCAGTTGGCAGAGGTTCAAGACTGAGCAATGTTTTATTGCTCCCTATTCAAAGGTGTACACCATTGTTTTTCCTGATTAATCAAATCTGAGAATTTTACTTGAGAACCTCAGTAATTGAGTGCCTCCAATACATTTTCCCTCAACATCTAAATGCTGACCTCTTGACCATATTTTATTTGTTCAGGTAAAATCAGTGGGCTCCGGCGTTTCATCCACATCACTCACTATTACCTGTAAGTCTTCATGTATGCCATTCTGCTTACTAAGACTATATACCTAATTATTCCAACTGCTCTCCTTTATGTCACCTCCCCCTGAGGGTCTCTGGGCATTACATGGAAAAAATAATGTATGCATTTACATATGCATACCATTATATATGTATATTAGAACAATATGTGTATCTTCTTAGAAATAAATTATATATTAAGTCAATTACTCTTACAATAAATACTAATATCTAATCACCTTAAACAGAAAAAAATATTTCCAGACTACACCGAGAATATATACTAATAAAAAAAGGAACACTGCATATATAAAGTCTCATCTTTGGGAAAATAAAATCTCTGAACCAAGTAGTTCCACTATCCATTCAGATGTTGACCTAAGTGTTAAATTAATTAACTCATATTATCCAGGTCCTTTGGCAAAGTGTATACACACACACACAAACACCTATGACATTATATAAGTGATATTTTGGGTTGATTAGAGAAATAAATCCAGAGATACTCATAGATGTATATGACAAAGCTATACATCAAAGAGCAATGTATATTCAGGAAACATCCCAGTCCCATCCAGTTCAAGTTCATAAATCCAACGCTAGCTCATCTGTCTGACACTAGTCCATAAATTCTTCTCAGACTCATGCAACACATGCAATGCTGCCAAACGCAGCAATCGGTGGGTAGAAAGTCCTGTGGATCCAGTGGTAATGGAGCATCTCTGTGTGACTCCTCCAGCTCTTGATTGTGTCACCTCAGCAGCAAGGTGAAGCAGAGAGAGGGGGAAGTTCCCAGGGTCCTCCTGAGAAGACCATGGCGACAAGGAAGCATTATCAGGTTGTGACCTCATTGACAGGCTAGACTCCATTCCTTCACCCTTAACATCCTCAAGTTGAGAGGAGATTATGTAACTACAACATCCTTCTTTCTACTTTTCGTCATATTCATTAAAGCAGTCCTGGTTGCAATTATTTGCTCCAAAAGGTGAAACCAGTGAATCTTCACAGCCTAAAGACTAGAAATATGACTAGCCCTTATGTCAGACCCAGAGTAATGTATAAAGCGGTATTTTGAAACGAATGGGAGACCTTGCCATTAGATCCTACTTTCAGTGTATCCTACATTTTTATTATTGATTGCTTTTTCTTTGATTGAAGTCTTTCATTGTTTTATGTGATCATTACTGCAGAACCATTTTCCCCCTGTTCTTCATCTACGTATTTTTCTCTATACAGAAACCAGGATTTATGAAGAAAGCACCTAATAATTACCTGAGAATTGTAGGCAAAGGGATAGAAGGATAGTGCACGATGTATATAAATAACAATGCATAATATAGTAAGAAATTTTGAGGGTGGCTGGGTGGGAGAGGGAGGGAATAAAAATTTCCATTCTCAAAAAATAAAAATAAATAAATAAATAAAAATAAAAACAATAAAAATAAAAACAATGGGGGGGCACAAAAGGACAGGGTGGGAAAAAAGGGAAATTCACAGCAGTGAGTGTGCAAGGAGGAAGAAAAATTTCCAAAGTTGGTCACGTGATGTTTGTACGAGGCTTTGTTATAGAAATTGTATTTTGGCTGAGCCCTGGTGGCCTAGTGGGTGTGCACGGGACTGTGGCCCACTGGGATGGAGGTTCAATTCCAGCAGCACCTCCACAGGAGCAAAGGCAGGGCCTCCTACTCCCACCACCAGAGGCCAGTGATGCCCCAAAAACAAACTATAAAGAAATTATATTTTGTGTTAAATATAACTGAACAAAACCAATTTAAAAATATGAAACTGATAAACTACAGGGCACTAATAAGTCTTAGTTAACCAAAAATATGAACCAATTGACATTTAATCTTGGATGAATTCTCTCCTGAGCCTTTTAGCATAGATCCACTCCTCTGCATCAGGTTAACTCTGCTACATTAGCAACTCCATGTGCTTATGAGACCTGGGTGAGCAATTCTTATGTGATACACTGCTAAAACCAAGGTCAGAAGTTCAAAATCACCAGCTGGTCTCTGGAGAAAAGCAGACAGCAAAACTTTCTACTCCTATTGGAAAGGAAGTTAGGGTCTCTGTTAGATGGAATCAATTCTGTGACAGTGAGTTTTAGTTTGGACCTGCAATGGTGGGAAGACCTTTGGCAAACTTTGTGCTATTAGATTTCTTGTACATTAATCACGCAGTTGTCCTTAGAAATACACCAACATTTCAATCTTTACATTTTCCTCCCATTAAAATTCTAAAAGATTCAGTCTCTTTGTGGGATTGTTTTTTAAGTGACTCTCACCCATACTGCAAACCACTTTATTTTATGATATGTCATCATTTGGAACTGGAGCCCCAGCAACAGAGAAAACAGTGGTGATTTGTTGCTATGTAAAATGATAATTATTTTTAATATTGTCTAAGATCAACACAGCATATTCATTAACTGTAAACTCTAATTATTTTCTGACAGTTACCATGCACTATAATTACCATGATTTATAATCTCTCCAGAAATTGCCAAAATAGAAGAGTCTTCTTTCTGTTAGGCTTACATAGGCCAGAGTTGTTTTGGAATTTTTGAAATCCTTTTTATTATATGATGAGACCTTTGGGGTTATGGGAGAACCAGACTACCCCATAGTTCTACAAGGACTAGAAGACTTTCTTGACACAATTGGAATAGTACTAGACAGGGAAGCAGAGGTGACAGGCACAGTAATTCTTATAGTCAGAGAGTAATTATAGATAATAATTATCAACTATGCAAATTATCAAAGGCATGTGAGTGTGATGATCATTCATCTCATACTCTAAAAAAACTCTTTTCTACACAATTCACGAGTTTCTCAGGTATTTCCAACAGTTAAAAGATGACCCATGGAGCTGAGCCCCGGTGGCATAAGTGGCTGGGCGCGTGGGCTTGGTGGTTCACATCCAGTGGCAGCTCTCAAGAGCAGTGCTGGGTAGCTCACGACCACCAGAGGGCAGTGATCTCCCCCCCCAAAAGAAGGTGACCCACATCTAATTTGTACCCCAAAACACAATCTTAAGTTGCCTTTTAAACCAACTGGGGTCAGAGAGAGAGCTGGCTGGTCATTTAAGAGTAATGTATTGCCATGGAACAAATAGCAATTGGATTTTCTGTATTAAAATTCTCTGGTAAAGGTTTACAGACTCTTAATTTAGTAAATCTTATCCAGCAGAAAATAGGAATACTTGAAGTTAAAAAGAGTTGCTTTTTGGTGCTTTTTTTTTCAATAATTTTTGGGGGGCTCTTGCAGTTCTTATAACATTCAATACATCATTTGTATCAAGCATATTTGCATACATGTTGCCATCTTCATTTCCAAATATTTTCTACTTGAGTCCTTGGTATATAAACTCCTCTTTCCCCCTGTTTTTCTTTTAATCAACTGGTGGGCTTTTTTTAGTAATTTCATTGGGGGCTTGTATAACTCTTTTATTGGTATATGTGCTGCCGAAGTTAATACATACATCCATTGTCTCTAGCATATTTGTACATATGTTGCTGTCATAGTTTTGAAAGCATTTTCTTTCTACTTGAGCTCTTGGTATCAGTTCCTTATCCCCCCTTCCCTCTTTGTCCCTCCCTCCCTCATGATCCCCTGATAATTTACAAATTATTATTATTTTTCATGTCTTTCTAGTGTTTTCTTGAACATTCTTTTTCTTTCCTGACATCTCTGTTCTTAACCACCTGCAAATCCTAAGGCACTGCATACCCTCTGAAGTTTCATGAACTTCAAGGTCCCTGTCTTTAAGGTACTAATGATTACATCTAATTGATCTTAAATTAGATATTACTGAGTCAACAAATTATTGACAATCCATCATATTAAATAGTTAGTTAATTGAGGGCCCTCAAGCAATAAAGTCACATAGAAATCTAATGTTTACCAATTGGTACTCTTTATATACATAAGCATTGAATGAAATCCCTGCGAGTTGTTATAGATCGCCTTGTTTGATTGTGAGTTGAATTAACGTTACCTTTCATATTTTACTCCTTCATTTAGCCATAAATAGAGGTGCCAATAATACTGTAAAGAAATTAAAGAAAAAGCACAAAGGAAAAAAGTGTCAACACTATAATATAAGAAAGCAGATTTAGGGTATAAGCTGAAACTGCTCCAATTCCCTGAAAAGTTGATACAGAGAATAGATGACAAATTAGTTGTCAGTTACATTATCCACTTACAAAGTTTTTAGTGATTTACACAGCATCTTATACAATCTTGAAAAACACCACTGGTAAAATTCTCTTTCTCTTTATAAATTAATTGGGGACAGAATTATCTAATTCCAATCAATTCTCTTAGATAGATGGCAGAATCATTAATACATAGCTAGGGTTAGAAGACAGTACACTGAGCAAAGAAGAGATAAGTGCCAAAACAATGACATTTTTTTGAAAATTGAAAGAAGCTAGTTGTGTGTGTGTATGTGTAAAAAGAGAGATTACATTCAGTTATCACCTGTAAAGGGTTGTTTAAAATTGCTTACCTGGAAACAGGGGGATAGATCACAGAAAACAGTGATTTATAATAGTAAGAGTCGGGATGGGACTGGCATTAAGCTTTCTGAGTTTCATCCTGTCTCTTACCACTGGCACATATAGGCATTTAGCAATCAAATTATGTAACCTCTAGTTTGCTTAGATTTTTCTTCCTACAGTTGAAAAAAAAACAACCATACCAATATCATAGTATTTTTTGTAGAATAGCAATATATATATAGCAATAGCAATTCAGGATAGCAATCCTGAAATGTATGAACTTTAAAAGAAATACAACAAAGGCAGGCAAGCCAACTACTGCAGAGAATGGAGGTGTAGAGAGTCAGGGAAGACCAGAGGATTTTTTTCCTGAATAGAAAGAAAGAAATCTAACAATTCATTTTGTGTGCTTGCTTTATTGTTAAGAGGGATTTACCAGTTCATTTTCATTTATTTGTTTGCTTGTTTCCCAGTTTTGTTTGGGAATTGTTGTTTTTCTTCGTCCAAAAAAAAACTCTTTGAAATGCATACTAGGATAATCCACCTTTTATTGACTTGGCATATTTCTACTCTTTGGGGGTTCCCTATTCCTTCAGCTTTTTTATGTCAACCTCACTCAGACCGAGTCAAAGGGACAGAAAAAGAATATCCCTAACACAAAAAGATAAAAAAAAAAAAAAGCTCGCTGCCAATTAAAGCAACTTTGTAGAACAGAGTAGAGTAGCTTCGATGGGTTTCGGAGACTGTAACGTTTGTGTGGGAATAGAAAACCCCATCATTCTCGCTGGAGTAGCTAATAGTTTCAAACTGCTGACTGACGAATAGCAGTTCCATTCAGACCCATCACAATTCCCACCACTGCTCTCTGCTGTTCCACAAATGAAGCTTCAATTCAGGGAATCTACAAATGGCAACTTCTAAATCAGAGATTAATTTATAGATCTAATAGAATGGTTATTATTATTATTATTATTATTATTATTATTATTACTTGACTGCTATACGTCCCAACCTTAATCACATTCTTTTCTTCTTCTTCTTCTTCTTCTTCTTCTTCTTCACTTTCACCTTCACATAAACCCACAAAGGTAGCAGGGAAGGTTTTTGTTTTTGTTTTTTGCTTCCCCCCCACCTTTATTATCTAATATAAATAATAGTAAACTTTTGAGATAGGAGCTTTGCTTTTAAAAAATTAGAAAATAATAAAATCATTTTAAATGTGATTATATCCATACAAAACTACTAAAACAAAAATATAAAACATATCTCTGAAAGCATTTCAGTGTAAAATTCTTCCACAGACCAACCTGCAAGGTGAAAAAACAAAACAACTATAACACTAAGAGATGAATTAAAATTTCTCAACAAACTTTAGGGTAAGCTACAACTTTGAATCATAAGTAGAAAAATGAAATAATGCCCCAAACAAACTGTATAGTTCCACCGGACACTGCGATCTTTGGTAACATACAGCCAGAACCCACCCACCCTATCTCCATCCCCTTGGCTGTGCATGTCTGTTTGGCCCAGACTACAGAAATTTTGAAACCTTTAGGCCAATATTTCTTTTTCCATTACTCCCTGCTTTGACTGTTACTTTTTTACATTCCCTGTATAATTTTTTTATTAAAAATGATTTTATTGGGGGCTCATACATTGTTTTTCACAATACATAAATAAACATACTGTGCCAAGCACCTTCACATGTCTGCTCCTGTTACCGTTCTCCAATCATCCACCTTTTCCCTTGAGCCCTTGGTATCGGTTTTTCCATCCCTTCCCCTCTTCCCCTGCTCTCCCTTCCCCATCAACCCTCAATACTTTATAAATTATTATTGTTCTGTCATATCTTACACTCCCTGACCTCTCCAGAACCCACTCCTTTGATGCCCGTCCTTCAAATATAATTTAAAGCTGCTACCCTGCACATTCTGGCCATCATCATTCCATTTCTAGACGAAATTTTCCACGAAAAACAACCTTGGACCAATGCCAGTTTGATCAAAGTCCAAGGGCACATACAATCCATAACCCAGATTCTTCCAACTAAGCCCAGAGTCAAGAATCTCCAGAAAGGAATACACATTCTAGCTCACTGTCAATACATTTGAAAAGTGAGACATACATATAGAACATATCTAGGAGAACATGACTTAACAGCTGGTCATCCATGTATGGACAGAAGCAAATTAAAGGGTGGGAACTGTCAGGCAGAAGTCAGAATACCAGAAGAGTTCATAAAAGAACCAGGTACCCACTTGGGGTGCCCACTCTCTTTTGGTCAGGAAATAATATAACTTTCTCTTTCTCTTGTACCTCGTGTTCCCTTTATTTTAATTGGTTAATAGAGTAGGACAAAGACTCATAGGTAGGGTAATAACAGACCCATGGGATCTTGAAATGTCCACCTTACCTACCCCATCTCTAGATTCTGTGGACTCAGTAGGAACCATCTTCTATGCCTCCCTGTACATACCACCAGGCCATTCTTCCTGAAGGGTTTTCACCTGCTTCAATAGGACTGGAGAGGTTACTCTCCTAAATCTCCTGGACTATAAATACGTTTATTCTTTTGTTCTAGTACCTACATGTGGCAAGTGCTTCCTTTGGCTTTGAGAAGAAGGTGAGACCAAAAGCAAAACCAGTTGCTGTAGAGTCACTCTCAGCTCCTGTTGATCCAGACTTGACAGGGTTTTCATGGCTTTGACATTTGGGAATCAGATTGCTGGAACTTTCTTCTAAACCACTGCTGGGCATATTCAAGCTGCCAATTCTTGGTTAGTAATCCAGTGCTTACTTGTGCCACTTACTAAACAGAACTATGTAGTTACATAATGCTTTCCCCTCCCAACAGGAATTCAAAAAGAAGTAGAATTTTATCATGAATTGTGTATTATTCTGAAAAGGTAACCCATTGCCCCCCTTCCAGTGTCATTTTTATAACAATCCAAGTGTGGGAGACTGTAGCAGTTATTTTTGCTGAAAGGAGATCAATCGAACATTTGAAGAAGTTCTACTAGAAAAACTAAAACAGTTTTAGCTTTATACTCACTGGGCCAAGACTTCTAAATGTAATTATAATATTATTATAAATACAAAAATTCATATTTTTATCTTTCAAATTTGTCAGCACAATGTTATCTGTAAGTAAGAAAAGGCTTTTTTCTCCTGTTTATTGGAAGGCAAAGTCATCATGTGATCAAACCAGAGAACAAAAAGCTATTGGTAAACGTATGATTCATAGGAGCCAACTCAGGGAATTTGGCAAGGGCTGTGGGCTTCAAAATGATGGGCATTTCAGCAAGTGAATAGTAAGAGTGGAGAGGTCTCCAGGGTGCTTTGTGCTTTGAAATTTAATGAGTTTCTTTGGGGAGTAATTCATTAGGAAATGAGAAAGCAAATGCTCTGTCAAGAAGAAGCTTTAGAAACTATCACTCTGTTTTAATCAGCAAGCTGGATTTTCCATTAATAAACAAGAGAAAATGTTTTCCCAGGCCAACCAACTCTTTTCTCCAAGAGATTGGCTGGTTCTTAGTAATGCAAAGTTTTTAGAGGGCTAGAGATTGGCCCACCTAATGAGGTTTGTGGAATTTCAGAGTCAGGAAAATGTCAAACACTTCTCATTATTATAGAAGAAAACTATACTAACTTTAAAGTTAGTAGCATTGACTTCCATTTTATAGCAAGGTGGGCACCTCAGGTGAATGCCTTAATCTCTCTGAACCTCAATTATGTCTCTATAAGTGAACATAAAAACATAGATTTCACAGAGTACTTCTTAGTTAAAATGACACATATATATGGTTTTATTCAAGTAAATGTTACTAGGCATATCACGTGTGAGGCCAAGTTGAACTAACTCCAAAATTCAACCTCTTACTCTTTTAATTACTGGATTATTTTTATCTTGGAGGCAATATTTCATAGATTGCAATTTATTTGCAAATAAATGCATACTAAATTATCAAGTATTTAAAATATATTGTTAGGATTGATGGATTTTAATAAAAATCATGAGATACATCTATTGTCTTAGTGTCTTAGATTGGGTTCTCTTGAGATGCAAAGTCTATGAAATTTATATGTATACATGCACACATGTACATATATACATACACACTTATATAAAGAAAATGGTTCACACAGTTGTGGAAACTGACAAGTCCAAATCCATTCAAGTTCTAGGTTCATGGGTCAGATATTAGACTGGGGTTTTCTGACACATAGTTTTAGGTGTGGATGACCTAAACAGCAGGAACAGGATGGGGTTGTCGCTGCCGTGTGAACTAGCCCAAGGTCAGCAGGGCAGAATGATGCTGAGGAACCTACTGAGTCCAAGGTCTGCAAGATGGAGGGCAAGATGTTCCCAGGATTGGTCAGAAATTGACAGGCCAATTGAAAACTCAGGAAGGTGGTGAGCCAGCTGTAGAATCCAGACAGGAGTGGAGAGGCATCTTTTCCTCAGGATCCACTTTTCTTGGAGCTGGGCCAAACCTCTGAGGACTCTTTCTTTCCACCAATTGTATAAAGACTATTTTGAGCAAGAATGTTCCATCCTACCCTGATCTGCTGAAAATACATAGTGTACCCTTAAAAGACCACATAATAGAAGCGATTACATTGTTTTGGGTCACATCATGAGGTCTTGCCTTACAAACTCATCACTAGTAAAACGCTGTCAGACGTAGTGCAGGAGGATGAACCCTTCAACGTGGAAGGCATTGAAAATATGACCGAGTGAGAGATGATTGATCTAAGTAGAGGTGACCATAGAACATGACTGGAGTAAAGTCCAGGGAAACTCCATTGGCTAGTCTAACAATACTCACAGTGAAAAAGAAATATTTGCAAACACTTTACTAATCATAACATGATATAAACCATGTCTGAATCAAGGACCTCTGGAACCTATCAAAAACTAATATCCTAGGCATTCATGAGCTAATTGAATCAAACAACCATATTGCTTACTATGCCAGCAATGGTAACCTCAAGAGAAATGGTGTCCCATTGACTGTCAAAAAGATCATTTCGGGCTGAGTCCCAGTGGCGTAGTGGTTGTGGACTGCGGCCCACTGGGATGGGAGTTCAATTTCAGCTCACAGGAGCAAAGACTGGGCCTCCTACTCCCACCACCAGAGGGCAGTAATGCCTACTAAAAAAAAACTAAAAAAAAAAGATCATTTCAAAATCTATCTTGAAGTGCATTGCTTTTTGTAACAGGATAGTAGCGATTAGAATATGTGAAAGTCAAGTTAGTGCAATTGTTATTCAGAATGGTGCACCAATTACTAACATAGATAATGAAGAAACTGAAGAATTCTATGACAGTCATTAGGTTGAAATTGATCAAACACTCAATAACAATATATTGATAGCGATTGAGAATTGAAATTCGAGATTTGTAAACATAGCGGGAAGGCTATAGTTGTAAAATATTGCCATGGTGATAGAAATGCATCTGGATATCTTGGGCTATCCTTTTGCAAGGCCAGTGACAATACACATTGACTTCACCAGATAGAATACACATAAATCAAATTGCCTATATCTATAAGAAGAGATCGAGAAAGAGGCCATATGCTCTCTTGGGAGAACCATCCACCAATTATTCCTTTCTTTTTAAGTTCAGGCTAAAGTTTAGAAAAATTAAAACAAATGCTATAGATCTAAAATACAACCTAGAGTATAACCCTCCATAATTTCAAGAAAAAAAATTGTCACGCTGAACACTAATGACAGAAGACCTGATGAGCTGTGGGATGACATCAAGACCATCATTCATGAAGCAAACCAAAGGTCACTGAAGACAGGAAAGAAAGAAAAGATCAGTCACAAGAGTCTCTGAAATATGTTCTTGAATATGGAGTATGTAAAGCAAATGGAAAACATGATAAAGTAAAATAACCAAAATTACAATTTCAAAGACAGCTAGAAAAGACAGAGTAAAATATGACAATGAAAAGTGCAAAGATCCAGCATTAGAAAATCCAAAAGGAAAACCATGCTCAGCATACCCAAGACCATCTGAAGAAGTGAAGAATAATCTAAACCTTGAATTGCAATATTGAATGATCCTAAGGACAAAACACTCTCTCTGTCCATATCTCAAGGAATCTAAACAGCCTTGCCATCTGAGAAAGCACTCATTATAAAGTTAATTATGGCAGATGTAGTTAGATTAAAATCTAACACCTCATCATTTGGTCCCCCCTATGAACTATTTTATATTTTTTACAGTTTTACACTTTTGTTTTCTTTCTGAATGCTATTTTTCTCACTTTCAATCTGTCATTAGTGTGGGATTTATATTTTTGTTTCTAATTTCATTTTGCATAATTTTCTGTATATGAAATCCTGGGTATGCAGATTTATAGAAATAGTAACTGGGTTAGTAATTACATAAAAGCACGGCAAGGGAGGTTGAAGGGAAATTTGGAGCTAACATAAATGACTACAAAGAAGAATAAAATATTCTAAATTTTACTCTGATGAGGATTACAAAACTTTTAATATGATTTTAAAGTATTGAATTGTATTATATGTGAACCATAGGCCAATAAAACTATTTGAAAAAAATAAGATGGATGGAATACACAAACCAGGACACCAGAAAGAACGAGTCAATATTCAGCCATTTCAAGAAATAGTATATGATCAAGAACCAGTGATACAAAAGCAAGAAGTTGAAGCTTTACTGAAGTCTTTAGCCAAAAACAAGGTTCTGGGAATTGACCCAATAGCAATTGTAGTGGATCACATTTTGAAACACTGGAATCACTCACTAGTCTATTTCAAGATATTTGGAAGCAGCTAAGTATAAGAGATCCATATATGTCCATTCCAAGGAAAAAGTGACCAACAGGATACAGATATGGTCAATCAATATGATTAATATCACATACATGCAAAATTCTGCTGATGATTAAAAAGCTAAAACAGGGAGCTTCTATAATTCAATCAGATTCAGAAGAGGACTTAGTATGAGGTGTATCATAGTTGATGTCAAATGGAACTTGGTAGAAAGCATAAGATACTAGAGCAACATTTACTTATATTCCACAGGCTACGCAAAGCTATTCAACTGTGTAGTTTATGACAAATGATGGATGCCATTAAGGTGAGTGAGAGTTTCAGAAAAAAAAACAAACCTGTGCTAATGTAGAGACTGTAAAAGGACCAGTCATATGAACAGACCTGGAAACAGTGTATGGTTTAACATGAGGAAATGTCTTTGGTTTTGCAGATATTTATATATTATATGGTTTGGGGGGTTTTTTTTTTGGAGTAACTAAATTAGTAGTTTATAATTTAGATAATTTTGTGCTCATAAGTTTACCCATCCTCAATGCCCTCATTTGCCTTCCTTTTCCTATAACCACCTTCCACTCAACACAAATCAACACAAATAAATGCAACCATCTACAACATTGCTTTTCCTATCTTCTTTTCCCTCTCACTTTTGCCAAATTCCCAAATCTGTTCCTTTTAGTATGAAAGTTTATCTTCTTGTCTATCTTTGTCTTTTTTTCAACCATGTACCAATCCTGTCATATAATGTTCATCCTTTCGTATTTGACTAAATTCACTCAGCAGTGATGTCCCTTGTTCTATGTCCTCTTCTGACTTCAGCCTGACTCTGTAGCAGATTCCTGCTAATGGACTGTTAAAACTGTTCAATGAACTTTGGTAAAATTTTACTTGCATGTGAATTTAATGAAGTTATTCTACAAGTTGATTAGTCTACTGGGTCACTTTTTTTTAAATGAACATTAATAAAGATCTCTTTCAATCAAACAATCAATTAATTAGCAGTCTTCCACATTACTTGGCATAGATGAATAAGTGCTTCCCGTGCTCTATCAGTGTGTTGAAATAATCCAGTCCGTATTTCATCAATTTCTGGAGCTCTGTTTTTGGCTAATTCTCTAAGTGTAGCTTGAATTTCATCCTTGACCACAATTGGTTCTCGATCATATCCTACTTCCAGAATGTCAACTAAAATTTTTTTGATACTGTGACTTTGTGCCAGAGAAGAATAATGAGTACCATGGATAGCCAAAATACAAACAAATCTGTCTCAGAAGTTCAACGACAGTTCTCTTTTGAGTAAAGCATGGTGAGGGACATCCTTTATCTAGGGACAAGAGGTGGGGTAAAACATGAGAAATGAAGAAGAAGAAGACCTTCAACAAGATGGATTGACACTGTGACTGCATTGAGAGGTTCAGCATAAGAACAATTGTGAGAATGGCACAGGACTGGGTATAGTTTTCTTATATTGCACATGGGTTAGCTATGAGTTAAAATCAACTTGATGGTATACTGAGCAAGAACAATTCCATTCAACATAGCGTGCTTCAGATCCATCAATACTATGAGGAGCTTGTTGGATTTTGCATTATTTTCTTTTTTAAACAGTTTCATTTTCTTTTTCGTCATTCTTTACCCACTATTATTAGCTTTCCATTACCCTTCAACATCCCCAGTAATAATCCTAAATAACTATGACTCTATTACTGTCTCTATAGATTATCTATCATGGATTTAATAGAAAGAAAATCATTTAAAAACATGACAAAATAAAACACAGAAAAAGATATTTTCCTTCAGTGATGTAGAATATCCCATTGTATACAAAGTTTCTTTATCCACTTTTCTCTGATGGAAAATTAGGTTTTTCAGGGTTGTATCTGTTCACACATTTCAATGTGTTTATTCATCTGAACAAATAATCTAAGAAGCTTGACTCTATGAAAAAGAACATGCACTAGGACTGGAAAAATGCTTACCAACAGCCTATGATAAGCCTATAGCACAATCTTTCTTGCTCGAGGTGAGGAGAACTGAAAGCACTTCCTGGTGAAAATCAAGGCTGACTCCATATTTATCCTGCAATATGGATTATAATTCTGCAGGTAAGCTAAAGAGTACAACTTCACGTAAAGAAACCAACATTCTCACAAGTGGATTATCATAAGAATTGTACAAGCCTTCAGTAAAATGATTTAATTAAAAAATTAATTAATTAATTTTTATAGAAAATCTGCTGCAAAACCTCTTTAGAGTTTTGACAGCCAGGATGTCACTTTGAAGTCTAAGGTGTACCTGAGCCAAACCATGTTATTTTTAACGGTCTCATGTGAAAGTTGTACATTGAGTAAGACACACTAAGGAAAATTGGTGCATTTTTCTTATGATATTAGATGTGACTATCCTGAAGAACAAAAGACTTGTCTTGGAAGGGAACAACCTGAATCTGCCTTAGAAAGGTGGATTGAGACCCTTTAGCTCATGGAATTCAGACAAGTTATCAGGGGAGACCAGTTCCTGAATAACGACAGCGTGCTTGGCAACAGAAGTTCAGTGGCCAGGGGTGGAGGGGGGCTGGATGACTAGGGGGGGATGGGAGAATGCTGTCAAGAAGCTGGGTTAACACAGTGTCTGCAACAATGGGCTCAAACATAGCAATAATTGTGAGGTGGGTGCATTCTGTTTTGCAAAGGGTTGTGTGTGTGAACTGACTTGATAGCACCTATCAGCAGCATCAGTGACTTCCAAAGCACGGACAAGCCTGGCCCAGCTTGACACAAAGTTTAACTCTCACACTTGGGAGGAAACAGGGAAAAATATGTGCAAATTGTTAAATATGTGCAAATTCTGCACACTGCATTTGCACCCCCCAACAGCCAAGAAGCAGTGACTACATTTACAAGTCATATCTCTGTGAGAAACCCAAAGAGACCAGAGTTGTATGCAATAATCCTTCTCACATGCACCGCCTTATACAATAATTTCTTTGCTCATTAGTGTGCCATCGGTGACCTGCCTTCTGTTTTATGCAGTTATACGTTCCCACAACAATGCAATCCCATACTGTACATGGGGGGCGGGAAAGACTTCAAAGAAACTCCAGAGCCAGAAAATGTATGTGCTATTAATGGGTTCCACAAGTTATGAAAGAAGTTAATCTTACCCTCCATTGTCTCTATGCTCATAGAAAATCATTGTGAATTTTAAATATGAATACGAGAAAAAACTTATGAAGAGCAATACAGCAACAACAACAACCAAAGAATTTTTCAGGATAGATGCAGGGTATTATCATCAGAATTAAAGGCTTTTGATAGTAATTTGGCAGAGAAAAGAAAGCACTCTATAAAAGTACAGAAGACATTTCTTTCATACTCTGAGCTATCCCTAACTGTGCAATGTGTAAATCTGGTTTATTATATCTATTTGTTGAAAGGATGAAATATAAAAAAACTTATCAAAGAAAAGAGCACAATAGAGTCATAAACTCTTATTTTTATACACTTATCTCAAGACTAAATCCTTTAAAGGAGAGGACATTATTATTCTGACAATTCTATCCCATAAAAGTTCTCTTTAGAAAAACCTAAGTCGACAAAAAGAGTTAAGGGCCCTGACAAAAGAAAGATAGCCCTCAACGAGATGGATTGACCCCCTGGCTGCAAAAAGAGGCTCAAACCTAGGAAGAATTGTGAGGATGATGCCGTATTTTGTTCTATTATGCATAAGGTTACTGTGGGGCAGAACTGACTCTGTGGCCCCTAACAATAATGAAAATAACATATCCCCATTCAACAATCGTATTTCTTTCTTTTACCTCTTGTGAGCATCTGTAGAGGTCAGTTTTGTACACTTGTTCTCCATCCATAGAGAAGTCTAGCTAGTGCACTGTGACAGTCCAGTAATCTGGGGCTGATTTGAGGATTAAGAGTTTTATAGGGGTGGGGTCTAGCCTGTCAATCTGGAGGTAACCAATGAGACCTCTGTGTGGGCATGGTCTTCTTCTTTGAGAATTCTGGGAAGTCTGGTGCTTCTTCTTGGAAGCAGGAGACACTGTGTCACCCACTTGGAGGCTCTCTACTGACAAAGCTTACTTCCTGCGAGACATCCCTGAGGAAAAGTCACATGGAGCTAGGCACACACCTTGAGCTGGACAAGCACAAGGATATACCCAGACCTCTGAAACAGGAGAAGTCACAAAGAGACCCCTGCCAGCGCTGGTATGTTTACAACACCACTGGATCCAAAGACTTTCTACCCACTTGTGATCATCCTCCATTTGGCTTCGTTGCATGTGTTTTGTGAGTCTGAAGAGCACTTCATAGATTGGTACCAGAAATATGGGCTAATATCAGACTTATGACCTCGTACTGGACTGGGTTGGATGTTTTCTTAATGTACAGTTACCCTTTGTGTACAACTCTCTCTTATGTACATATGCATGCTTATGAATTTGCTTCTCTAGTCTACCCAGACTAATACCTATACATTCCAAGATTTCAGTCTTTGTAGAATAGAAAGACTAGTTGGAAAGAAATTGAAGTGTGCATTTTAAAGTTCAATCTAGATGTTTCCACATCAAATGAATTATTTTTGCGTCTGTTTTTATTTAACTGAGATACAATGTATTTGCCATTTGAAGTACTTTTAAGTATACAAGTCTGTGGCTTTCATTACATTCCCTGCTGTGAATGGTCACCACTATCTATTTCTTCATTTCACATAGTGACTCTGGCTAGGATGGTTTGACACTGCTGTTGCCATGGCCATCCACCTACTACAAGGCACCTCTGGCACTAACTCACTGTGCTTTCTTAGACTAAAGGCTCTTGTGGAACACTGGCAACAACTGTCATGTGAAGATTTCTGTAAGTTCTACTGATCACAAGCCTGGGAATTAGAATATAGGTCTAGAGTAACTCGCTGTCATTGAATTCATGGGAACCCATAGCAACCCTAGAGTAGAGGTTAGAACTGGCCCTGTGAGCTTCTGAGGCTGTAACTGTGCCATGGTAGAAAGTTCCTTCTTTCTCCTGCAGAATGCCTAGTGGTTTTGACATTCTGGCCTTGTAGCTAATAGCCTCACGTGTAACCTTACTACTGCAGACATAAGGTAACCAGGAGAAAACAGATAATAATGACTGGAGCAGAAATAAATGAAATGGGGCTGAGCCCCGGTGGCGTAGTAGTTGTGCGCGGGACTGCGACCCACTGGGACGGAGGTTCAATTCCCGTTCACAGGAGCAAAGGCTGAGCCTCCTACTCCCACCACCAGGGCAGTGATGCCTAAAAAAAAAAAAAAGAAAGAAAGAAATGAAATGTAAAACAAAACAGAAATAGGATCAACAATATAAGAGGGTAGTACTCTAAAAGGATTAATAAAATGAACTATTTGCAAACCTAACACAGAAGAGAATATGATGCAAATGATATAAATAAAAAATGAAAAAAAAAAACAAAAGAAAAAGAAATTAAATAACCATGGTCTCAACAATGCCAACTAACAACCAATCTTATAATAAATGGAGACAATATTGAAGCCAAGGATTCATTTTACATGGATCTGATAGCCATATTAAGGATCAGTGTCTCCCACAACACCTGCATAGTGAAAAGTGGTGGGTCAGGCCACATAAAGTGGTTGCATATAAAGGGGTCCACCTTCACTTTCAGGCATCCATCAGAAACCTATAGGAAAATCCAAACCTGAGTCTCACACAACACGAGGCACCAGCAACATGACAGTACAAAGGGACTGCTGAACTTAGCCGCTAAAACTGAACATGCTCAGATTAAGGCCCAGCAAATGACAATCAACATTCACAGATCAACTTCACAGGTGCTGCAACAATGGTGTACCACATATTTTATGTTACGACAATGATATACCACAAGGCAAATTTTGCGGTGCTATAAATAGGGCCAGTATGAGTCAGAATTATCTTGATGACATCTAACAATAATAACTTCAGGGAAAGGAATTATTCTCACAAGCTGAGTTAAAACATATACACACATAAATATAACCATATATATACAGATTTATTAACATGCATTTATATATAATATAAATACAAATGTGTTGCTTAATAGTTTGATACACACACACATATATACATAATTTGTGAATATTAGAAGTGATAGAATAGAAATTGAAAATTCTAAATGAACACATAGGGAAATGCTCAGTCTGGCAATTAAGCAAATAAACGAGAATTTATGAAATAAAGTATATTTAATTTCTATTTCAAAGATCATGGTTTTAAAATAAATACAAATTGTTAGCCATGGAAAAGTTGCGACTTTCGCAACTTTAAAAATTCAATGACAAGCCATATTTTTTTGTAATTTAAATTTGGGATTATCATTTTTAATGTATCAATGTATTTCATAATAAATATAGAGCTCAATAAGTCAATTCTCAAAAATTGCCTTGAAGAAACCATTTGGTTAGACTTTTGTGCTTTTCCAGTTAAAATTCTCTCTGCAATGATAGTTATAATACCTAAAAATGAAAAATAATTAAAGTGTCTAACACTATAGAAAGTGTTAAGAAAATTAGGGTGTTCACATTCATTGGAATGTTTACAAACATTACAAACCATTTACAATTTTATAACCTATGTAAAATATGTATGACATGAAATTCAAAGTGCAGAGTATAGAACTCTATGTTCATACTAATTCAATCAGATATGTTGCATTAATTCTTAATGTAAACATTAAGTATTTTATTACTTTAAAGTACTATCACCAGGAATACTTATTAGGACCAGCACAATTTTTTATGTTATTTCCCAATTGAGATGAAGACAATATCAAGTGAGTTGAATTTCACTGTTTGAAAGCAAAGTATTTTCTTTTTCTGGATAGCATATCTTTGAAGATATTAGGGAGTGAGCACTGGTTTCGAAGTCAGGGCAGTTGATTTCATGGCGTCCCTTCACTTGGAAACTGGAGGCAACTGGAAAGTAATTTGTACTCTCAAAATGTTATTTTCTCCTTCTTTAAAATGGGCTTAACAAAGACTTACACATTGTGAGGCTGAACTAAATTAGTCTTTATCACACTGCAATATTGCTAGCGCATAATAATAAGTAATCAAAGAAATAGCACAAATTTTTCTTTTCACATATAACACAATCAATTTTTGATTACAGATACATTATGAAATTAAGCCCTGTTAATGTCACAAATTCTATTTAGAAAAATTAGTGTGACAGCTAATTTTTAAAAAAATTTTAACAGCTAATTTAGAAAAAGCCAATCCTCTATCAAAGAAAAGTATTCTAAATGAGTCGTTATCCAGACAAAATACTTTTGTTGAAATGTTTTTCTCATTTTCTTCCAGGTATTTTGAATTTTGAAGATTATGTGATGGTTGACAAAAAGTATTACTACTAGGCTTTCAGTTCATACACACCTGTTACTTATACTCCAGAAAATATGTTTTTTTTGCTGTTGTTGTTTTTTGATTTGGGGGCATCACTGGCCTCTGTTGGTGGGAGTAGGAGGCCCAGCCTTGCTGCTGGATTTGAACCTCCAACTCAGTGGGCCGCAGTCCCGCACACAACCACTATGCCACCG
Source organism: Nesogale talazaci (assembly GCA_004026705.1). Taxonomy (NCBI): domain Eukaryota; kingdom Metazoa; phylum Chordata; class Mammalia; order Afrosoricida; family Tenrecidae; genus Nesogale; species Nesogale talazaci. The sequence continues at coordinate 47,357 of PVJH01002774.1, forward strand.
GGGCTCAGTCCAGAAAATATATGTTTAATATTAGTCTGTGATCAAGGGATGGCTGCATTTTATCTCCTTGGGGAGCTGTGTTAGGTAGGGTTCTGCAGAGAAACTAAACCAGGAGGGGCTCAGTTCAACACTTTTATGGAGCAGTTCATATACTGAAAGTCCTTCAACTTGCAGCGGGAGTTTTGGAGCAAGGTCAAGGGAGCAGGCAGCACAGTCTTTCATCAGGCAGCTGAAAGCAGGATAGGTCAGTGACTGGCAGTAGCATGTGAGCTTAGTGAAGCAAGCATGGATGGGATATCAAACTCAAGGCAGCCTCAAGCTCAAGCAATGCATGTGCCAGCAACAATGGCTAAGCAGGTCTCGAAGGAGCCTCAAGCTCTCGTGACATGATTCATGGGTTGACCTGTTCGTCAGGTAGCGTAACACACAAGTTAAGACAAAGCAACTTCCTGTTTCAATCACCAGGGAGCAAGAGAGATGGGGGTGTGCCTTGCAGAGCCGTTTATCTTTTTGACCTTTATGTCACGAGTGTTGCGATCAATAATTACTTAATGCTCTTAGACATTTTTGAATGCTCATTTTATTCAGTGCAAACACACATCAAACAGTCCAACAATTCTTAACATTAACTAATCAGCAGAGCATAAGAACAAGAATATCAGAAAAACATAGCAACCGTACTCTTCACAGATATTATTCTAATATAGTCCCAAGAAGCATTGCCTTTATTAGTGTACTCACAAGGATAAAGTTGGAGAGAGTTTTAACCTGTGTTTTTATAATAAATTTAGTTGATCTTTTGACATCATTGGAACTTCAGCAGCATCTTGCCAGTGCTTATCAGGGTTCCCCACATTTTGTGGTTGCCCCTTCTGATCACCTGTCAGTTCTGCCTTTCCACCAATTTGGAATGTGTTAAAGTGTCACCCTTTTTTCTTATTTTTTTTAAAAAATAAAGCTTCTTGTCCTGCTTCCTATAATGTGGTGCAACCGTGTTGCAAGGTAGTTCAAAGCCTATTGGTCCCCATTTATTGGCCATTGCAGCTGTTACAAAACATCTGGAGGTAGAGTCTTGAAATGATATTTGAAATGAAGCATTTGAGAGTCAAAGATCTTTTTTGCTTACTCTTCTTTTGATGGACAAAAGCTTCTTCCAACATATCCTTTTCAAACATTTTAGAGTCATACCTACCAGTTGTGCCATAACACAGGTTTATTGCTTTATCAATCTGCTTACCACTTCAGTGATAGGCTTCGCTTTCAAGATTTCTTAATGAAGAGTCTGACGATTCAGTCTACCAATTGAAGAAGAGTCTGACGATTCAGTCTACCAATTGAAGAAACTGCAGAAACCTTTTTTTTTTTTTTTGAAGATATGAGCCAAGAGGACAGCACTCTCTTATTAGTTGTGGTGTTTCCAAAGCTAACATAGGCTACATGTGACCACTATGCATAATGGCACGATGGAATGGTTCATCTTTTTACTTTGTTAGAGAATGTAAACAATATTGTTATAAGAGTTGTATGTATTCCCAACAAATAGATTAAAGAAAAGAAGGCTTGTAGGACAAAAGACCATCATACATATTTACTTATACATTTAGCAATGGATATAGTAGGTAAATAAATGCTATCAATGTAAAAAGGAAGTTCTATGATGCTCTCATCACCTCCAATCAAACGTCGATCTGATTCAACTCCACCCACAGGTTCCTATTGGCCAAATTGGCATAATAGCCTAACTATCACAGATATCTTTCAATAAAGGTCTAATAAAAACAGTGGCTTCTGAGGGGATCTACTGGGTCAATAACATTCAAGGCACATTTTGACATTTCAAAGGGGGTAATCTTGATGGAGCACTCTGGGTGGCACACTGAGTTACGCAATGGAAAGCTGATCACAAGATCAATGATGCATGAACAGCAGTTGCTTCTCAGTAGAGGGGAGTCTTTCTACTCCCATAGCGAATTAGTCTCAGACACCCACCGCGGTACCTCCACCCTTTCCCAGAGGGTCACTGTAAGTCAGAATTGACCCCGAACAATGAGCCATGCTGGCAAATTCCACTCCATTCTGGACAGAGATTTTCTACGGACACAAAACAGAATTGAATGCAATCAGGAAAAAGTGCTAATCTAAGGGCGGTGAAAATTACGTTAGTGAGAACAAGGGAAGTACTGCCGGGGTTTGGGTTGGTTTTTTCATCACAACAAGGCACTCACTCATTCTAGGGTAGGCAGTGCTATCATAAGGGAACTTGGTTAGGAGCACAAACCCTAACTTGATAGCGTACTCTCCACACACACTACAGTCTTGATCTTACCCTTTGATTTCATTTTGTTTCCCAAACTCAGTAGTTCAAAGAAACACAATTTTAGTCCCCTAAAGACTACTGTTTTGATGTGGTCTAAATAGAGCAAAAGAAGTGGAGACGAGTTCAGTAGTGTGCAGGTCAAAATGGAGAAAATGCTGGGAAACAATAACTTCACATGTCACCATTTTTGTTTAATAACGGTTTCTATAATTCTGCAGCAATAGTTTTTGACTTACTCTCAAAGGCATTCCAAAAGACATATTTTTATAACATTAAATTCCAGGTCGGAGCTAAATTTTAAGAAGGTCAGAAAAATTACACACAATGTAATGATTTTCCTGAAACTAAGTGAGCCTCTAGGCTGAGCCTCGTTGGTGTAGTGGTTGAGTGCGGGACTGCGACCCATGGGTTTTGTGGTTCAAATCCAGCAGCTGCTCTAAGGAGCAAGGCTGGGCAGCTCCCACAACCACCAGAGGGCAGTGATGCCCCAAAATGAAACAAACAAACAAATAAATGAACTAAGTGAACCTCTAAAACGCTGCCATATTATACAGAGCTCTATTCTTTCTCACCTCATACTTATTATCCATACACCTGCACCTTAGCCCACTGACAGAGTTAAGCATCCCCTAGCCCCCACCCAATGAATGAGCAGTTTACTCTTTTTTTTTCCTTTCCAGCATGGTCTGGCCTATTTCATGTAGTCACAATGAATCTAGGCTCCAAAGGATCCCATTGATCCAAGAATTACACAGTGTTTCTAATACAAAAGACCAGAGAGACACTTTTAGATTTAAAAATATATGCTTTAACTTGAAAGCTGTGCACAGTTGCTCTAAAAGGGCATAACAATGACTCCCCGGTACTGTTCTTCTTTTCAATATACCCACACTTGAAAGAAATTCAGTTTCTTTGGCAACAAAAGTATACCGAGGACCCTAGGTCCTCAGTGCTCACATCTCAAAAAGACTCTACGAGAAGAGTCACCGTACTTGCCTTTGAACATCCCGTTGTGGTCTCTCAGCCAATCTGGATAAGAGCTAGATGGAAGACAATGTTTCTAACTTGAAACCTGGGAAGATGCAAGGGGAAAAAAATAATGAGATTTATCACCTTCCCTTCATGAGGTACCTTGACAGAAAAGTGACCCAGGCACATAAGAAGCATATCAGATGCACACTGTAATGAGATTGTGAAGTCTCTGTGTCATTGGGAAATATCTGTAATAGATGGATTTTATGGGTACATCTCCTGAATTCCAGCTAGAGCTTTCAGTCTTTGAGAGGTAAATGTAGATTGACCATCAGAGTTGCCTTTCGTCAAGTGCTAGAGAATTCCTTATTTATTAAGGGGGAAGAATGGTTGAAAAGATCTAATTTTTAAAAATAAGCAAAGGTTTATATAAATGAATTGGTGATTCAGAGCTATAATTCCTGTCTTCCATGTGGAGGCTAGAGTTTGTTTTTTTGGTTAATGCATCTTGGTCAAAGGCAGCACTTCCTTGAGTTTTTTGTGTTGTTATGATGTCAAACAGGTTTCAATAGTGTTTCCATTCTAAGACAGACTAGAAATAAAAAAGGCTGCATGAGCTTCTTCTGAAAATCAGCCAGTTTGCTATCATATCAGTATAATCTGAAGACAATTGTGGAGCTAATGTACAACTGGACAGCATTTGATTGCATTGTGCCTGGTTCACTTGTGAGGTCGATTAAGCTAACAGAACAGCTAACTAAGCAATAGCACCATTTCAAATTGTGTCTAGAGATATTCATTGAATGACTACACTATTATTCACCTATTCATTCAATAAATATATATTCTCTGCTGTATGTCAAATAGAAGTCTAGTGAATAGAACATCTTATTAAACAAAACATGAAAAACAAACCCTGCATTTGTGAAGCATCTATTGTAGAAGGAGAACACAGAGTATAAATATTAAACACAAAAACTCATAAATAATATAGTGTGTTAGAAGTTGATAAGTACTATGGGAGGAAAAAAACTAGAGCAGGTCAGAAAAAAATCTAGAATTTTAGAACTGGTTGAGTGGGCTGAGTTTAAAATGAAGCAAACAGTAGTTTCTTCTCTGAAAAGATAGCCTTTGTACACAAGTGAAAGACAAAGTGTTGGAGAGAAGATTTTTCCAGCAGAGAAGAGAACTGGGCAGTGGTCTGAAAATAAAAGCATGTCTGGAATAGAGTTAGTAAAGATAAAGTAACAGGACAACAGTTAGACATCAGACCGAGGGTATGATAAGACCACTGTTGAGAAGTCCACTCTCAGAATAGGAGGTGTCCATGAGCACTTGAGACAGAAGGTGGAAGTTATCTGACTTAGCTGGTAAAGGGTCATTCTGGGTGTGGTGATAGAAGAGCATCAAGAACTTCATTTTCTGGCTAACCTTAATTAGAGCCACTAACTCACCGGGACTCTCTCATATTTCTAATACACTCATGTTTTCATTCAGCTACACGTACACTCATCATTAGTCACAAAATACCAGAAATACAGAGAGGAACATGCTGTTTTCATTTTGAAATTCCAAGTACTCGGATTAACTATTTTTGATAAAAAAAAAAGATTTTTTTTGGTAAGGGCTCTCTGATCTGACTCATGATTTCACCCCTTCCTTGATTAAAAAAAGTTAAGAGGGGGCATGTTATGATCATTAATGGAGTTACTTTTATAGTCTATGACTCATCTGTGAAACAAAGTCATACGTAATTGCTTCCAATGGGAACTCAGAACAAACTCAAACCTGTACTTAGAGATAAAAAGCTTTTGACCTTGTTCGGATTTGCTTACTCTGAGCATGTGAGTGTTCGTTACTTGTTTGCTTATCTTAGTTTCCATTACATGTGGGCATTATTACCTCATTCATTGGTTTGGTACTCAGGATAAATATTTTGGTTTTCAGTGTATCCTGTCTTTCTCTTTCCCTTTCATAGATTAGACCCAGCCAGATAAAGAATATAACAACAACAATAACAACAACTCTGCTTTCGGGAAGTTGATAAATTGCCTTGATTTGAGGCAAGACATTATTATGAATTATCTTCATTTGAGCTTGCTGGTGCTATTTGTTCTTATTTCCGTCTCTTGAAGCGAGGTCTCCATTGAGCTGTTGGACCTCAGCATGTTTGATCTGTCTGGTCAATGGGCCCCCTGTGCTACTAACCATGGAAGGGTGGTTCTATTTGGTCCTGCAGACATGCCAGTGGTGAAACCTGATGATGATGCTTTTGACAGTCTCTGGAACTTCTTGAGGCTTCCGGATCCTGCAATCCCCTACCTCCTTGTTCTCACCTCTTTAGGGCTCTTAAGCTCTACTCTATCTCTTCAAAGATCCAGAAAATCATTCCCGTTGCCTCTGAACTTGTCAGGAATATGTGACACAATGTGAAGCTGATCTGAAAGGCATTTACTTAAGGATCTAGACATCACTACTACATATTTACAGTCTTTCCCAAGGTGTTTCTGATCTTCCAATCTTCTTTCTAAAAGAGTAAAGTGCTCACTGATTTCACAGTCCCTCACTTCATCCCCCTTCATTTTTTCTAATTATATTCCTCTCTTCCTTCTCTCTTCTGTTTCCCCTCTCTACATCTTGCTATCATTCCTCTTTTGTTGATCACCCTTTCCTTTTGCTTATTGCTCAATTCCTCTCTTACAGTCCTCTCTCCTCTCTCTGCTGTTTCTTCTTGTCTTCATCTGATATATGATGTGCCTGTTCATATCATCTTTATATATTTCTCTCAGACATAATCTTACATTCAAATTGATCTCTAGAAACTCCTAGAAAATTCCTTTCTCTTCCATAAAAAACAATTCTGTTTTAGACACAACAAAACCACTTGCTTTCACATTCCAGTGGACTGAGGACCTTGAGTTGGATGGTCAGGACTGTACTTACCTTCCCCAGAAGTAACCGGTGTTTCCAGAGCAGTTGGTGGAGAGCCAGTTGCAAGGAACCTGAAAACACAAGATATTTTAGTATTCTTTCCTATAATAAAAATATAAAAGCTCACACTTTGGATAACCTAATTTGCCCAGGTGTGCCCTGTAGCACTCACTGCTCCTCTACTGAAACATAAATAAAGCAATGCAGAATACTTCTTTTCATACCAGACTCAGCAGTTATGCCATTCAAGGCATAAAAGCAGATAAACAAACAAACAAACAAACAAACAAAACTCCCAAGTTCCTCCCATCAAAATTCACTTAAAATAATAAAGAAATATAGGTCACTTTGAGTGCTGATTGAAAATCATTGTAATACTTTTTTGTGTGTGTGGGCATCACTGCCTCTGATGATCGTGGGTGCCACCCAGCGCCGCTCCTGAGACCACCGCTGGATTTGAACCACCAAGCCCGCTGGCCGCAGTCCCGCACTCAACCACTTACGCCACCGAGGCTCAGCCCCCATGGTAATACTTTAAAGATAAGTTTTCATCCTTTTATCAAAATTCATATTGGAAATATGAAAATATCAAAAGGAAAATACTCTTATTGAAATTATGATGTCATTTCATTGGGAGCTTTTACAAGTCTTATAATAATCCATATATTAATTATAACAAACACATTTGCACATAGGTTGCCACAATCATTTTCAAAATATTTTCTTTCTGCTTGAGCCCTTGGTATTAGAACCTCTTTTGTCCCTCCTTCCCCTACTCTCCCACCCTCAACGGACCCTGATAAATTAATATTATTTTCAATCTTACATCACTGTCTTCCTCACCCACATATCTGTTGTTCATTCCTCTGGGCTGGGGTTATATGTTGATCATTATAATCATTTTCACATTTATCCCCTTTAACCCTCCCCCCATTTTCTCCTTAACCTCATGGTATCACTACTCCCATTAGTATTCCTGAGAGTTTATCTGTCCTGGATTATCTGTCTCAAAAGCTCTTATATGTTCTCATCTAGCCAGATGTGTAAAGTAGAACTTGGGTCCTAATGGTGGGGGACAGGCAGAAGGAGAAAGCATTTAAGAATTAGAGGAATATTAGGTATCCCATTGATACTTTGCTGCACCCTGGCTAACTCATTCCTTCCTTGCAACTATTCTGTGAGGTCATGTCCAATTGTCTACAGATGGACTTGGGGTCTCCTATTCAAGACCCATCATTTGCATCAATATATTTGTTTGGAGTCTTCTGATACCTGAAACTTGATCCCCTTGACAGCACATGATCACACCGGCTTGTGTGCTTCTTCCACGTGTGCTTGTTGCTTCTCTGTTTAACTTCAAGCCTTTAAGATACCAGACTCTTTATCTTTTAAAGCTGGTAACCATCAGCTTTCTTCACCACATTTGCTTATGCACCCATTTTGACTTCAGCAATCTTGTTGAGAAGATAAGTTTCACAGAATGCCAGGTTATTAGAACAAAATAATCTTGCATTGAAGAATCACTTAAGTGGAGACCCAATGCCAGTCTGATACCTTAATACTTAACTTTTAAATAAATGTCTATACAGCTATACATATATGCATGCCTATATTAGTACCTCTATAAATGTCTTTTGCCTCCTACTTCTTTCCTCCATTTCTTTTTATAAAAATACTTTAATTATGGAAATATTTTTTATTATTTAAGGCATACAGGTGTTAAGTAGTTTGACCCAGGCCATACAGTTGGGGAGTGGACATTGCACGTAGCATGATGCTAGTGGTAGTGCCCTTATCCTTCTTTGCTGGGTCACACAGCTCTAGAGCTTATTAAAGATTAAAGGCAAAGTAATTATAGGAAGGAGGTAAAGATTCACAGCCTTTCCCCCAAATATATCTGTCTGTAGCATGGGGAAATCAGACTATTCAAGTTAAAGATTAAAAGGATGGTGTGATTCTTTTGAGGTGCGTGTCAGTAGACAATGGAGTCTGAAGACACACGAGGGTGAATTAATGCTACACAGCATTGTTCACTGAAGGTCACTAAAGTTATAGTACAATAGAAGATCCAATCACCTAGGAAAGGGATCGAGATGCATACAATTTGTGGGTCATTCCACTGAGCAGGAGCAGAAAATTAGGCACTCTGCATTCTCTACTTTTAAGAGCCATTGGGTTAATCACTGCTTCTGTTAGCATAGTGAGTTCTCAAACTTCAACCTCAGAATACTGGGCCCCACCCCCAGAGTTCTCTGTAGATCTGAGGTGGTGTCAAAGAAATTGCCTTAATAACTCTAATCAGTTGATAGGTGATGCTAAAGCCGCGGGTCCAATGAGAACACTCTGCTAGAATGCAGCCCTTGGTTTGTGTAGATGGTGCTCAGATGCTAACCTCCAAATTTGTAGGTTCAAATACACCCAAAGGCCTTGGTGAACTTCTTCCAAAAATCAGCCACTGACATCCTTGTGGATCTCAGTTCTACCTGAGGCACATTAGTGATCAGGAATCTGAGTCGGTCTTATGACAATTGATTTTCAGGATCCCAAGGAAATGCTGTCACTACCAGCAGGTATTCTAGGGGAAGAGAGTACAAAGTGTTCGCCTTAATACCTTGGTCATTCTAGGCAAGGGCAAGGCAGTGAGTCACACATACTTGTCTGTGCTGGGTCGTATGTATGTTGGATCTGTGGAATTTGCTACCTTATTTTTTCTTTCATGACAAATCAGAGATGGATTCATTGATCAGTTTTTAGGATCCCATTTGAGTGCCTCAAAGAAGTCTGGAGTTGACAAGATTCCGAGAGCTAGTGAGGTGCAGGGGTAAAACTCAAACTCCTCCCTGCTATTCCAAAATGTCTCTAGCTTTCATTTTTACCTCACTGCTGAGGTGAAATCATTTGATGGTTCTGGTTGGGAGGTAGAAGCCTGTGAGGTGAGTGGCTTGTTAAGCATCAGGACACCTCAATAAATAATTGATTAAATTCCCCTTTTCTTCTTTTTCCTTATCCTGCTCAGATGAGGAAAGCACCTCATCTGTTCAAAGACTACAGCTCAGGCAAAGCTAACAGGAAAACAAAGGTCACCCTCTGCTTCCCTGGAGCCTGGGGACTTCCCTGCTAATAAGGGAGTCCCTTTTGGAATTAAGCATTCGGTCTTTCCCCCACAACTTTCACCCCTCCACACGAGGAGGTGAAAGGCCCACAGACAGTGGCATCGTGGCTGGGGAGAGGGTGGTATGTCAGCAGCACCACCAGCAGGAGAGTGAGACCAGGGGGCCTCCTTCAGTGAAGCCTGTCTAATCCCTGGCCTGTGCTGGTTGTCATGGTGACAAGGGTACTGCTGCTGCAGGTGCCTTATCATGATGGAGACACGTGCAACTCAAATGATGAGGGGAATTAACGAGGATCTGCAGCTGCCTCTGCAGCTCAGGCAGGAGGGCTCTGAATCCTGCGGCGCTCCGAGCAGTGGGTAGAGAACTGAGCAGGCTGAGCAAGTGCAGGAATCCAAGCAAGGTTGGCTTAGAGAACGCTCATGTGCCTTTGCCCGGCTGAAAGTTTAAAGAGACATGAGCAACATACAAAACTCCGGAGGTGCCACTGATGAGTAGAAAAGGCGTGTCTCCAAATTCAGGAAAGGCACCTCTGTTGTTCTCATCCCTCTCTGACATCCCTACCAACTTTTCCTATTTGCAGGAAAAGCACAGAAGTAAGTTCGTCGAAATCCAGAAGGCAGAAAGGAATCCACGCAGCAATGCTGTAGGAGTCAAAGGTAAGTGGAGACAAATCGAGCGATGAATCCAAGAGAGTAGACATCTTTTTTGAATGTGAAAAATTAGTTAGTGATTCTCAAGAATGAGTGTGTTATCATTCAGAGCAGGCTCAATGGCAACTATCAACAGCGGTCGGTTTTAAGGATGGCTTCAGAAATAACAGAACCCAGAATAAGCACACTAAATGGAGTCTCTTTGTGGACTGGGGGATTTGTGACAGAGAATATTTAATAAGATGCCTTTCTCGGCAAACATTTTCTTTTTCAAACAAAACAGAACTTTGGTTGCGTCGTAGGTATGCACTTACATGCAGATCATCATATTTGTATTTAAACAACTTAAGAAAAGTCCCATTAGCTTGCTCTGTGCCTGCTTTTTTTTTTCTTTCTTTCTCTTCTCCTTGGAGAATAATATCTTAGCCTTTGCCTGAGCTAACACCTATCTACCCTCCTGCCTATTGTTCCTGTCTTCCTGATTCATTGTCCAATTCAATTTCACATACATTGAATGGCATTCAAAATACCATGGAGTGGACACCGCTGATAGGGGCCAGCAAGGCCTTTATGGCCCACAGTGACCCATGCACAACAGAATTAAACATGGATGAGTCCTATGCCATCCTCACCTGTGTTCCTATGTTTTACTTCGTTGTTGTGACCACTGCATATATCGATCTCCTTTAAGAACTTCCGACTTTTCACTAGTCATCTGCTTTACAAAGCCTGTTGTCTTTCTCCAGGAACTTGTCTCCCTGATAACATGCCTCACATATTTGAGATGAAGGCTCTCCTTTCTTGCTTCTGACGAGCATTCTGGCTGTACTTATTTCAAGACAGATTTGTCACCCCATGTGTTATTCATAGTATCATTATTTGTATTATTTTTCACCAACACCAACATTTAAATGTTTCAGTTCTTCTATTTTTCCTTATTCAATGTCCAACTTTCACAGGCATATGAGGTGATTGAAAAGACCACGCTTGGGCCAGGGAACACCACAGTGTCCTCAAAGTGAAATATTCGTTCTTCGGCATGTGAAAAATATTTTGTGTAGCAGGCTTGCCAATATGTGTACTTTAATTTATTGACGACTATAGCCAGCAGCATTAATTGGCAACTTCAATCTTTTACCCCATGTAGCATGATGCTTCCTATTGATCAATTGTGAACATTTTAATTTTATTTATATCGATTTGCAATCTGTTGAAGAGTGAAATCCTTGAACTTCATCAGAAAGTTCTTGAAATCCTAATTTTTTAGGAAGCAAGGTTGTGTGACCTGAATATTGGTGGTTATTAAACAAACTTCCTCCAACACTGATGTTTCTTTATTCTTCATATAATCCTTTTTCTTGGATTATTTCTTTAGAAATATATTGAATGAATTTGGTGGAAGGATAAAACCTAAGCACACACTTCTTCATTTTAAATCATTTAGTCGCTATGTTGTCTGAATCCCTGCCTCTTGGTCCACATCCCAATTCTATATGAGCACAAAGAAGTGTTCTAAAATTGCCATTCTTCTCAATGGCATCTATCGTTCTATATCCACATAGTCAGTAAAAGTCAAGTAAACATCGTTCTGGTAAACGTTGAAGTGGAAATCACCTAAATTTAACAATGATATCCCTCGTAATGTGTCTCTTCCACCCCTTGTCTGTCAGTGTGTTGCACTGAGGTGGCTTGTGTGTTGTTGTGATCCCAGAATCTATGTCACTGCTGTTTCAAACACCAGCAGTGTAACCCAAAGAGAACAGGATCAGTGAACATTCCAGATTAAGAACAGACTGTGAAGAAGGACTTGACTGCCCACCTTGGACAAACAAACCTGTGTGAAAATCATATGTATGATACCAAAACCTTGCAAGATACTAAAAGCATGATGAATAGAAGCAGAAACTTGTTAAGAGAGAGTGCAAGTGGATATGGCCCACAGGTCAAAAAGAACTCAGAATGTAACTGAGAAACAACAGCTTTCTCAAAGCATAAAGGGCCTTGGTGAGAGAAACTGAGGAAAGCCTAAGGGAGTAGAGTCTTCTGAATCTTCATTTGTTAATGAGGGACAACTCAAAACGAGAAGAATTTGCTGTAAACATTTACTAATCATTGTAACTTGGTAGATGCGAAGTATGAATCTAGAAAAAATTGAAGTTGTCAAAAATGAAGTGAAACATATACCTAAATACCTGCGTGAATACCTGATTGATATTCGAGTAGTTAGTCAGCTGAGATTCACAGGTATTGGCCATTTTGAATGAGAAAATCATATGTTCAACTATGCACGGAATGACATGATCAAGAGGAATGACATTGCAATAATTTTCAAGAAGGATATTCCTAGTTCCATCTTGCAGGACAATGCTGCCTACAATAGGATTATCAATCCACCTTCAAGGAAACCCAAACAATAGAACTATTATTAAAATTTATACACCAAACAAGAAAGCTAGTGATGAAGAAGTTGAAGAATTCTACCTATACGTTGAGTCAAATATATTAAACATACAATCAAAGTATTGATATATTTTATTAAAATAAAAAATATGAAATCAAAGTGGAATGACGAGAAAGGTAGTTAGAAAATACATGATAGTCATAAAATGAAGCTAACTCTTACATAATAGAATTTTGCAAGTAAAGTGGTTTGCCAATAGAAAATATCTTTCTTGACCAATAATTATGGCGACTAAACACATAGATTTCTTCAGGGATACACAACCAAATTGACTATATTGGTAGAAAGAGACTGTAGAAAATCTCAAAGCCAGCAGCTAACTGTGTGTGTGGGGGGGAAACTATCAATTGCTCATATGTAAGTTCAGTTTGAAGCTGAAGACAATTAAAGCTGCCCCATGATGGCCCAAATACAGCCTTGATCTATCTCGCCTGAGTCTTGAGAAGTTCTCAAGAACATATTTGCAGCATTCAACACTCATGACAGAATAGCTGAAAAGTTGTGGGAGAAGAGCAAGAATACCTTTCATGAAGAAAAAACTGAAAAGAAAACATCAAAATAAGCATCTCAATGTCAAACTTTTGTATGCATATGAAGCAATTGAAGATACTGCGGCTTGAATCCTGCACACCTTAATCCTCAAAATAGCATTCTTACTTTTCAATACTGAAAATATCTGTGCCTCAGTCTCAGTCTCCATCTCTTTCAACTGCTGCTTTCAGGGGCATTGATTATAGACCAAGCAAGACAAAATCCTTGACAGCATTAATCTTATCTCCATTTTCCATGACGCATTCTACTGGTTGAGTTGTGAGGCTTTTGATGTTTTTTAGATGGAGTTTTGATCCACACAAAGGCTGAAAATTGCATCTTCATCAGCAAATGCTTCAAGTTATCCTCACGTTCAGCAAGCAAGCTTGTGTTCTCTGCATAGCTGATTGTTAATAAGGCTTTCTCCAGTCCTAATACTGTCTTCTCCTGCATGTAATCCACCATCTCTGATTGAATCTTGTACACAGATTGAATGAGTACGGTGAGATGATGCAATTCTTGACATACAACTTTTCTGATTATAAACCATGCAATATGCCAGTATTCTGTTTGAAAAACTGTCTCTCCATGTACAAGTTCATAATGAGCACAATGAAATGCTCTGAAGTCCCCATTATTTTAAAGCTTATTCATAGGGGTTTTTATGGTACACAAAATCTAATGCCTTAGCATAGTCAATGAAACCCATGTAAATCACTTTCTGTTATTCTCTGCTTTCAGACAAGTTCCATCTGTCATAAACAATGATATCCCTTATTCCACATCCTTTAAAATCCTTCCTTAAATGATGGAAGTTACCTGTAAATGTACAGTTGCAACAGTTTTTGGATGATCTTCTGAAAAATTTTAATTTCAGATGATATCAATAATATGTATCTATACTTTAGTCCTCTGTTGAGTCACTTTTCTTTGGAATGGGTGCAAATGTGGATGTCTTCCAGTTAGTTGTCCAAGAAGCTGTTTTTTAATTTCTTGGCATAAATAAATAAGTGTGTCCAGTACTTCATCAACTTTTTGAATTATATCAATTGATAGACCATCCATTTTGACTGATGCTTTCAGTACAGCTTTGACTTTTTTTCTTTAGCACCTTTGGTTCTTGCTCATATGCTGCCTCTTGAAATTGTGGAATATCAATTAGTTCTTTTTGATACAGAACATTGTATCTTCATTTTATGGTTGCTTCATCATTCAATAGTTTTCCCATAAAAACTATCAATATTACAACTCTAGGCTTGGAATTTTTCTTGAATTCTACAGTTTAGGACATGCTGAGTGTGTTCCTCGTTTTTGGTTTTCTGACTCTGTGTTAGTCTGGGTAGACTAGAGAAACACATTTACAGACACTCCTGTGTATATAGGAAAAAGGTTTATATACAAGAGCAATTGAATATTGAGAAAATATCCCAGCCCAGTCCAGATCAAGTCCATAAGTCTGGTGTCTATCTGCCCATATGTCTAATACCAATCTATAAATTCCTCTTCAGACTCATGAAACACATGCGATGATGCCAAATGAAGGATAATCACAGGCCAGTGGGTGGGAAGCGTTATGGATCCAGTGACGGAGTAAGCATCTCAGTGATTGAAGGGGTCTTCACATGGCTTCTCCAACTCTAAAAATGTGGCTGCTATCTGCCTGACTCCATGTATCTTGTCAGCTGCAATGTCTCCCAGGAAGTAAGCCTATGTCACATTTCCAGTGAGCTATATGATCTCTTATGAGGTCATCAAACCACGATCTAATTGACAAGCTAAAATCCACCCCTTCACTTTTTTTTTTGGCATCGCTGCCCTCTGGTGGTCGTGGGAGCTACCCAGTGCTCGCTGGATTTGAACCGCCAATCCTGCATGTTGCAGTCCCGCACTCAATCACTTACGTCACCGGGGCTCATCCCCCCCTCTTCACTCTTAAGCTTTCAATTGACAACAAACTCTAAATCTTTACACAATTTACTATAATATTTTACTTTGTCTTCTTAAGCTGTTTTTTGCAATTTTTCATTCAGTTCTTAGAATTCGTCATTTCTTCCATTCACTTTAGCTTTTCTATGCTCTTAACAGCAAGTTTCAAAGTCTCTTCTGTCATCCACTAAAACTGAATTATTTTACCAACATTTTCAGTCTGAAAAAGAACAAATATATACTTTATGTGCATTAATGATTGCTGCAAATTGGATTGGAAAATCTGAAAACAAATAGGAAGAAGCAGTAATTGGAAAATTTTACCTTGCTGATAGAAGAGCACAAGTTTGCATGACAGAGTGTATAATATCAAAGGCTTCTTTATTGCAGATATCATTTCTCAACAAGATAGGTAGTTGAATCTACATGTTACATGATGGAGAAGTTCAATATCAGCAGGCACGCCAATGCCAGTGGCTGCCTATGGTACATAACTTTAACTGCTCAAATTTCTTCACATCGTTTAATGAGGGCTTGCAGAGATGCATCAGTTTACTGAAATATTTCAATTAGTATTCCATCAATTCTTGGGGCTTTGTGTCAGGTTGAATTTAAAGACAATTAAAACAAGTCCATGAGAGTCACACTATGGCTTTGAGTATAACTCACCTGAATTTCAAGGATTTCTCAAGAATAGATTTGACTTATTCAATACTAGTGGCAGAAGATCTGAGAATCTGTGGTATTATATCAATAATATCATATATAAAGAAAGAAAATGTCATTATAAAAACAAGAATAGAAAAAAGGATAAAATGGATGGCTTTCATGAGATGTACTCTATTCTTCAATATAGTATTTTTGCTCTTTAGTACTTTAATGCAACTTGTGCAGAAGATCTGTATACAGAATAAATGAAATGGATAGTACTATTAAGTGCATGCATCTTTTTATTTTACACCACCCTGTATGTTCTTGTTTTGTTTGAATAAGTGTCATTTGATTTTGTATAGGTTTTCTATTAGCACAATTAAGTGTTCTGAAAGCTTCACATTGCTTTCCATAATTTGTTATGATTCACACAGTTGAATGCCTGCATGGTCACTAAGAGACAAATGAATTTCTTTCTGGCACTCCTTATAAAATCCAACTGTAGTCAGCATTGATATTTTTTCCCATTTTCTCTTTTGAATTCCATTTGGGTTTCTAGAAGGTCTGTGTCAATGTATGCCTATAATCATTTTTAAATGATTCAGGAAAATTTCACTTTTATGTGATGTTAACCATGTTGGTCAACCATTTTACAATCTCTTGGATCAACTTTCTTTGGAATTGGCATAAATATGAATCTCTTCCAATCAACTTGTCACCTGACACTCTTTCAAATTTCTTCTCATAGTCTAACGAGTGCATGCAGGGCTGCACTGGTTTATTGCAATGCTTCCATTAGTCTTCCATCAATAGGAGTCTTGTATTCACTAATGCTTTAGTGCAGGTAGGAATTCTTCTACCATTGAATCTTAATCATTTGCTACTTTTAAAAACTGTTGACTAATTATTGCTGGTATAGTGCATCTGGGTATCACATACATCTTCTTTTGATGCTGTCTACATAGAAAGTCTCTATGAGTCAGAATGAACTATAGGGCAGAGTAGAACTGCCCCTGTTGGTTTCTGACAGGAATAAAACATCTCATCTTTCTCCTCAGAGTCACCTGGGGGTTTCAAATGGCTGACTTTGTGGTTAGCAATCCAACACATAGCCGCTACGGCTCACCTAAAACTCTTCAATGGTGAACTCAAAGCATTATTTTTCTTGATTTCTTTCCATTCAAAACCTGTGATTTTTTTTCTATTTGGTCTGCAATCCCAAGTTTTTGTACATTTTATTCTACTGCATTACATTGACTTCATGAGCTGCCCTTTGAAATCCTCTGTTCACCTCTTTTTTTTTTTTTACTGCTTTTTCCAGAGGTAATTGTATTTTGGATATAATAATATGGAACTTGAAAGATCTTAAGCAATGTTACCTACACTAAAGATAGAACTTTATAGCAAATGCAGTTTCTTTTACCACCAGGTCTCTGTTTTTCCTTCTTTGGGGGGACAGGCATCACTGCCCTCTGGTGGTCGTGGGAGCTACCCAGTGCTGCTCCTAAGAGCCGCTGCTGGATTTGAACTGCCAAACCCGCAGGCCACAGTCCCACACTCAACCACTTACGCCACCGTGGCTCAGCCCCTCAGTTTTTCCTTCTATTCAAACATGTCTTCAAAAAAAAAAAGAGGTGGGGGGAGAGAAAATAAAAGCAAAAAATATTCATGGAAGACTATTTCTCCACTCTTTTCTTTTATGATTTTGATTCTTTACTGGCACAAAAGTTATAATTGTACCTTTCTTGCATGCTATGTCCCTGAAATCTCATGCTAGTATTCATTATTAATATTTTTTTAATGTCCATTCAACAATTTTGCTGTGTGCAGGCAATAGAGTCCTCAAACTAGGATGAAGTGAATAGGTTAAAGATTTTGGTTAATACTATTCATGTATCCATTGAGACTTAAGACAAGCCATTGACAGAGGACACAAAGTTTATGAGAGGGTTGATCCAGGATTTGAATTCAAGTTTGTCTGTTTAGAGAGCCCCAAACTTATTCACAATGTGATGACACAAACAAAGGCAAATGTTCTCATAAGCTTTGGGCAGGGAAGAGATAAAAAGGAAAGACAGATGTTATACTTTGTTCTCTTGTTTGTTCCCATGGAAATAAAGCTAACTATGTAGTTGGGGCTTAACCAAAAGTATTTCAAGAAACTTAAGAATGCTTGCATTTTATTTTTAAGTTTTTCTGGTTCTTATTGCTGATTTCTAGACTCTTCCCAATGCCTATTGCTTTCGGTTGAACACTTCAGTACAGGCAACCTAAATCTGCAACTAAAATGACTTTCTCAAATGATTTCCTTCCATGATGTGCTTGATAGAGATCAATGCATCTAATATTCACTTCAGGGTAATTAGCTAAAGCAAAGGTCCCATGAGCACCAAGAGCCAAGAGAAGTGACAATTCAGGACATCTTTGTCTAATTCCTCTTTAAATGCTAATAGCTTTGAGATTATTCTATTAACAGGCAGTATCAGAAAAGGCATAAAAGGCCCTGTTTCATTTAATAAAGGGATCACCAAGTGGATCAGAATGTTTGCAACAGACTGAATAATTATCTATTCATTTAGGTCAAACTACTTCTGGGCATCAGAAAAACATAACTAAGAAGAGCAATCCAATTTATGTACAGCTTGCTTCATTATGAAACAACTCCTGATTCCTACATTTCCACCAACCTGGTAGAAAACAGATCTGCTGTACAAATGGGAGCAAAGACTTTTTTCCCTAAAAGTCCCAACATCCGTGTCAGACACTTATAATATGGTAAATAAAATACATACTTGCATGCTATATATGTTGTTACCTAAACAATATGTTTTAGGAAATAGGCAGAAAAGCTTGAATAAATATTAAACATTGTCTAGAAAATTGGAAGGACATATATTTGAATCTTGATCTTTCCTTTAATAACTTGAGATACACCCATTCCTACATTTTTACTATGGCTGAATGGCCATTTATTATAACATTAAGTAATGGGTCTAACTATTTTAAGTCTCTGTTTTCCCTTATGAATTTAATAATGCCATTCCCCTAATGTATAAAAATCCAAAACCCTAAACCTTTAAATATTACGCTGTTTGGAAATAAGGAATTTTCCTTTAGTTATATTAGTAAGATTATACTAGGATATGGTGGACCCTAAACTTCTAAGCTACAAAAAGATGAGAAAAGACAAAGAGATGCATAAATAGAAGACAGACATCAACAATTAACAAGTAATTCTAAGAAATATAGATAAAGCAAAGAACTATAAACTTCATGTGGACTTCTAGATCCCTAAACTGTGAGACACAAATATTTGTTCTTTAATGCTATTCACTTGTGGGGTTTATTGTTGTTGTAGTGATACAAGATTACTGAGATCCTTATTTACAAAGTGAGCAGTCATATTATTAATTTTAAATTTTTTGTTATCTATATAAAATAAGGCATATATATTTTAAGAGTAAAATGTTAGTCTCATAAACCCACAGAGACAGTTCTACCCTGTCCTACAGTGTTTCCTAACAGCCAACATCAACCACATGGCAGAGCGTTTGATTTGGCATCAATACTAAGTGTTCAGTCAGTGCCTGGAATTGCTGGCCATGTCAGAGGCTCCTTTCAAATAATACCTCATTAGTCAATGGAGAGTCCCTACAAGGGCTTGGTGATTGACTTAAGAGTGTATATACACTGGGATTAGTGATTGTTTGCGGGACTACGGCCCACCGGTTTGGTGGTTCATATCCAACAGCAGTTCTCCAGGAGCAAGACTGGCCCTCCTACTCCCGCCAGAGGGCAGTGATGTCCCCACCCACAAAAACAGAAAGATCTATCCAAAGAGAAGGTTCTGACAGAAGATCAACACATCTTTGGTTTATACTTTTGTGAGGTGAGTTACATAAGAGTTCAATTCTCTTTTATTTTCTCAGAGAGTAGAGATATGGTAAAAATATTCTCTCCAGAGAAGTGACCAGAGATCAGCTCATCATATGTTAACCATCTGAGCTGGATCAATTTCATTTTTCATAGTGGCTGCTGTTACCTGTTCTTATGTATCCAGAAACACTGTACAATTGCAAGGATAGCTTCTTTAAAAATATATACTTCTTAGATCCTAACTATAACTACTGTATCAAAAGCTCTACACAAAAAGAGTGTATATATTCATTTTCCAGAAAGATCTATCCAAAGAGCAGGTTCTGACAGTAGAGTATCTAATTTTTGATGAAGGCCAGTGTATCTAATTTTTCTAAAATCCCCCCACAATACTGTTATTTTTATTTGCCATGAAGTCACTTTTGATTAATCATAGAGCTATGTCCAACAGAACCAAACACTGCCTGTTTTTAAGTAGTTCTCATAATTGTTGCTTTGTTTGACCCAATTGTTGCCATTCATATGTCAAGTCTTCCTCTATTCCAGTGTCCTTCTAGTTTACTAAGCATGGTATTCTTTCTCCAGGAACTGGTTTCTACTGATAATGTGTTCAAAGTAACTGAGATGAATTCTTAACTCTCCCTTCTAAGGGACAGTCTGGTTGTACTTATTTCTACTTTTGATCTTCGCCAAAAGACCAAGAAGCAATGATTGTACTTATTTCAAGACAGTTTTATTAGTCCTTACATTGCACAGTACTTTCAATAGTCTTCACCATAATCAAAATGTATCAATGCATCTGTTTTCCTTATTCAATGTGAAACTTTCACGTGTGTATGTGGTAATTGAAAATACCATGGTATGGGTTAGACAAACATTAGTCATCAACATGATATCCTTTTTCTTAAATGCAATAAAGAGGTCTTATGCAACAGATGTGTCTAATGCAACACATTATTTGATTTCTTCCTTGAAGCATTGAGTATGTACCAAACTAGATGAGATCTCGGATAATTTTAATCTTTTTTCTGTTTATTACTTCATGGTTTAGTTTTGAGGATTTTGTTTGTCTTTATTTAGAGTTTTAATCCTTGAACTTCATAAGCAATTGTTTCCAATCTTTCAAGTGAGGTTTTATGACAGCTAATTCAATGACTAGTAAGCTATCCTCCAATTCTGGTGCTACATCCCTTTAGCT
Organism: Nesogale talazaci; assembly: GCA_004026705.1. Classification (NCBI taxonomy): domain Eukaryota; kingdom Metazoa; phylum Chordata; class Mammalia; order Afrosoricida; family Tenrecidae; genus Nesogale; species Nesogale talazaci. The sequence continues at coordinate 67,983 of PVJH01002774.1, forward strand.
TCTTATTAGCTCAACATACAGATTAAATAATTACGGTGAATTGATACAATCCTGAAAAACACTCTTCTTGCTGTGCTTAATGCACTAGGCCAGGTACTAAATGTTGAAAGGCTGAAGCCCCCTAAAGCTATCCCAGAAGAAAGGCCTGGTGAATTGTTTCTGAAATTGTTTCTGAATTGTTTATTATCATCGAAAGCTTCATGAGGCACAGGTATACGTAAACCTGGTATACATGAAGTCATCAAAAGTGGAGTCAGATTGGAATACTTGAAATTGATATTATATATAATCCTTAAATATAAATAACTACTATCATTTTAATACATTCTAAGCAATCAAAAAAGAAAGGGAAGTTCATGATGTATTTAAATATTCCATAACCTAACTGCCATGAAGTTTATTTCAACTCTTAGAAACCCTATAACACAAGGTAGAACTTCCATTGTGGAATTCCAGGACTCTCACTCTCAATCACAATTCTGACCTATCTGCTGGTAGTTTCAAATGACTAACCTTGCTGGTAGCAGCCACCACATAACCCAAGATACCACCAGGGCTCCGGATACAACTTTGAGAATATCTTACCTGCACTGGAGGAACACTTCAAAAATAGATTTGTCACACCGAACCCTAAAGACAGAAGACCTGATGAGCTATTGGATAAAATCAAGAACACCATATATGAAAAAAAAATCATAAAAAAAGAAAAGAAAGGAGAATGGCATGTACATGTCAGAAGACACTCTGAAATTTGCTCTTAACTGTAGGGTAAGTAAGGCAAATAGAAGAAAGTAGGAAGTAAAAGAAAACGACAGACATTTCAAAGTGGAGACTGAAAAGGCAAAATCCAGTATGATAAGGGATTTTGAAAAGACCTAGAGATAGAAAATCATAAAGGAAGAACATGCTCAGCACATTTTTAATTAAAAGAGCCAATGAAACACTTCAAACCTTGAGTTGCAATATGAAGAGCTATGATGGGAAAAATATTGAACATGCCAGAAGTATCAAAAAATTATGGAGCACATACACAGAGTCACAGTACCACAGATACCTAGAAGCTTAACCATTTCAAGAGCTAACATATTATCCAGACCCAGTGGTACTGAAGGACAAAATTCCTACCTGCACTGAAGACATTAGCCCAAAACAAGTCTTCAGAATGGATAACATAACAGTTGAAATGTTTCAACAAACAGATGAAGCCTTGGAATTATTTACTCATCTGTACCAAGAAATTTGGAAAACACCCCCCTGGCCAGCAGACTAGAAAAGATCTTTATTTGTAATCCTTCCAAATAAAGGTGACCCCCCCCCCAAATCTAAAACAGGCCATTGCCGTTGAAAAATCCTAAACTAGAGCGATCCAGAATAGAACCGCTATTACCCCCCAGTGTGCCCAAGGAGATACCATTTAAGGCTGCAGATTTCCACATCTCTCTCTTGTGGAGCGATGCTGTGTTTACACCAAGGAGGGTTAAGTTAGCATCCAAATGCTTTCACGGTACCAGGGCTTCTTGAGTCCTACCAAGGAGGGATGCCACAAATCACTTTGCATGTATGAATGATGGAATACACACCTAGACATTATATAAAAGACAGAAGTGATCTCAATTTTCCATAAGGAAAAGGAAGTTAAGCATGTTATCTAAAACAAACAAAGAGAGCCAGTAAGTGGGCAACTTAAGTTGAAATGCAAATCGTTCTGCATTACAGACATATGTGAGACACCTATCATGCAACCTCACCTTGAAAACATGCCCTGGTCAAGTGTACAGGAAGGCAAAGACACTGACTGGGTTTCAAATACACTTAACTCTGACCTAAGCATTTAGAGGGAGGTTGATGTCTGGAAAATGCATCCATTTCCATTGCAGGCCTGTTGTGTGCTCCCAGGGCACGAGATTTGATTTTATCTGGTGAACTTAACTGCAGGTATTAGTCCTGGAAATATAATTACCCATCTCAAGTATTTGACTCAAGGACTCGTTTCAGCCTCTAATTCTACAGCTAGCTTTGGGGCCATAAGACATAAGCACTGTTATGTGACCTTCAAAACATGACAGATGAGTAGCAAAATAAATGATTCATTTAATGGACTTAGATATACAGGGCCTTCCCCTGCTTCAGCACTGAGGTCTTATTTATGGCCTGGACTTAACTGAGTTTCTTTGTGTGGAAGCTTTGGAAAGCTATTATGGTTAAACCTTTCACAGGATTTATTATTAGAATGCTTTGAAAAATTCTATGTAGAAAACACAAGGAGGGGATTCTATTATGTCTGTTTCATGAATGTAAAAAGGAAAAAAAACCAACCATCTAACACATAGACACCTGAATGTGAACATAATAGAAAAAGAAAAGAACATGTACTTTGTAAAGATATTGGTTTAAATAGATGTATGTACTTACAAAGAGTTGCATGTGGCAATCACGTTATTTTTTCTAATCAGTTATTTAATAAATGGTTATTGACCACCTATAGGGAAATAGTAATATGCTATAGATTTGTAACAATAGGAGATAGGTAAGGGATACATTTGAGCTACACCAACTGGAAAATTAGTGGTCCAATCTTATCCAGACCAGTTTAGAAGAAATACCTGGCCCTCTGCTTTCTTGAGTTCACCACCTGATCAACACTCTGGTCCTCAGTTCCATGTGGCACTTGCTCTGCATGGAAATTAAGTCAACCTCAAATGGCTTAGGGTCTCTCAGTGCCACAGTTAGATGCTCAGCTCCTAAATCAAAGTTTGGAGGTTTGAATCCACCCAAAGTTGCAGCAAAAGAAAACCCCACAGAAACCTCTATGGAGAACAATTCCACCTGAAGACACACAGGATTGCCCTAAGTTTGAATGACTCCTTCCAAAATGCTTAGTTATTGTCTTTGAGATGACCTTTTTGATTCAGCCCAAGAGATACAGAGATAAGGTTCAGGTGAGGGTGGGAAGAGTACAGTATTGTACAATGGCCATTCCAATAGTTAAGAAGAAAATATTGAATCATCTGAATGGCAATTGGATCTCAAGTGACAAACAGACATATCTATAGTTTGGTGCAGACCAAATTATTGCATGGCAGTGCTTCAGTAATGGGTAACATTTCTAAAATAATTTATAGGTCAGTATATAGTCACAAGTGCTTTACATGTATTGACTCATCATTCTTCTTGAAAAGCAGAGAGGTAGCACCATAATTGTGGTCACTTTAAAATTCAGAAAGTGAAGAACACAATGTTTAAATAAAATGTCTAGTCACACATGGAAGAATGATATAGGTCCAGGGAATCCTACCATCACTCTGAACCACCATGTTGTGGTGAGAGACAAAGAAGGGAGCCTGCAATGAGTTCCTGGTGATGGAAATTATCTAGAGAACAGAGTATCTACTATGCATCCTAGTGTGCTTTGGATGTGCCAGCAGGTAGATTGTAGCTTCAGTTCCATGTTATGAACATTTTTATCAATAAATATCTATTAACATCTGGAGATGACGAAAGACTCTATATAAAACTTTAGACATTCATAGGTAGGACTGAAACTTAACATCCATAGAGTTATGGGTCTCGTGCCAACACAGAAAAACCAAGTAGGGAGTATAAAATTCTGTCTTCAGGCATTGTCCAACCAGTTGATATGGCAATGGAAAGAACTGTGAAGTATACTCTAGACAAGGGATCAAGAAATAGCTTGTGGAGTACATAGAACACAAGTAAACAGGAAATAAACAGGCTTTATTAATCACATGTAATATTAGCACTAAAAGGGAAGGGTGTGACGTACGGACTAATGTGCATTTGACCCAGATCATGGCATTTTCAATTGCTTCATATTCATATGAAAGTGGCACATTGAATAAGGAAGACTGAAGAAGAATCAATGCATTTGAATTATGATTCTGATGAATATTAAGGTGTGATGAACTGACAAAAGGACAAACAGTTCTATTGTGGAAGAAGTACAGGCAGGATGCAGCTGAGGAGCAAGGATGGTGTGACATCAACTCACGTGCTTTGCACAGATTTTCCGGAGAGATGAGTTCCTGGAGAAGAGCATCATGCTGGGTAAAATAGAGGGGCAGCACACAAGGCCCTCAATAAAATGGATTGATACAAGGGCTGCAGCAATGGGCTCAAGAAGAAAAATAATTGTGAAGAGGATGGCACAGAACCAGAAGTGTTTTGTTGTGTGGCACGTAGGTTGGAATTGTAGACAACATAACAACAGCAAGAACAATAGCAATGTTTTTTTGAAGATCCTTAGAAGCAAGGGTGGTGAGACTTCTTCTCATGAACTTTGCCCATGATCAGACAGGATGAATTCCTTGAGAAGGACACAAGCTGTCATCTTGCTTAAGGTACTCAGCCCATTGAAACAACCTCAGTTTGGCATCATTCTCTTAAAGTGCTTTGGCAAGTTCCAGTTCTTACTTAGCAGCTTATACTTACTTATTCACTCTTTGATTTGCCATTATTCTAGTAAACAGCTGACCCATCCCAGAATATGATGATCATACCCAGGACACCCTTGCATTCTCAAGCTATCAAGGTTTCCCTCCAGATCAGCATGTGCCACAAGAAATTGAAATGCATGACAATCACTCCTCGTAAGTCAAAATCTTTCGCTCTTACTTCTTGAAAAGGAATCTAGAAGAGATTCACTCGCACTCACTATACAGATTGAATCTGAAAATAAATAGAATACACTTAAAGAACAATGAAATATCCTAAAGAGTAATAAGGTGCTAAAGATATTTTTTGTGACTTTGAATCAAACTATATCTGAAGTCAAAATTACACCCATTCTTTTGCAGTTTTAGCTATTTGGAATCTTGCTTTGTATAATTTGATGTAGTGAATGGTAAGGAGGAGTCATATAAAATTCATAGAGAGATAAGCAATGTATGTCTTAAAATTGGAGACAAGCTATGCCAGAACAAATAAGATATAAATATTGAATTTCCAGAATTGAAAGAAAATATATTTCTTATCTTATGTCAACCTTTTCTGGTATTATTTGTTGTGACTGGACTAGGAAATGAAGAGGGTGACTGTGAAAGAGAAGTATAAAAGTACTAAAGACAACCAAAAGGTAAATTGATCATATAGAATGGAGAAGTGAAGGGAAGAGTCAAAATGAACATATAAAATATTACAGGAAAAGTGAAATTTAGATTATCTTAGCTGCAAAGGGATATACTAGTCAAAGTAGCAAAAGAAAGGTAATATGAAAGTGTTTAGGTCAGGACAACTGGAATTTAAGCTAAGAAAAGAAAGTAAGCACCAAGTAAAACATGTATGTCATATGCCCTTGTTGGATGCGAACCAGTCGCTTAGAGTCAGTAAGCTGAGACCCATAGAACAAAGTCCTGTCAAGTCCTGCACCATCCTTTCAACTCTTGCTGTGTTTGAGCCCGTGCTTACCATCACTATGTCAATCCATCACAGGAAGGGTCTTCTTTCTCCCCCTGGCATTCTACTTTGTCAGTCCTTTTCCAGGACTGGCCCCTCCTCAAAACAAGTAGGAGAGGAAGTCTCACCAGACACTTCTAAGGAGTCTTTTAGCTGTCATTATTTCAAGACAACTTATCTGTCTTTCGGGCCTTTTACAGTACTTTCAATATCTGTCACCAACACTAGAATTCAAATACATTGATTCTTTGTCACTCTTCTTTATCTATTATCCAACTTTCATGGACCTATAAGGTGGCTGAAAATTCTTTGACTCGGACCAGGTTCACACTAACCCCAAAGAGGCATCCTTATTCTTCAACACTTTACATATGTCTCGTGCTGCAGAGACATTACTTTATCTCCTGACTGCTGCTTCCATGATCATGGATCTTCAATGCAAATGAAAGCTTTGTCAACTTTGTCAACTTCAATCTTTTTAATGTTTATTATGATGTCATATTGGTCTAGTTGTGAGGGTTTTCTTTTTCTTTATATTAAGTTATAAACCAAATGGAAAGCTGCAATCGATTTTTCACCAATAAGGGTTTGAAACCCCCTTCCTTTCAACAAAGTAAGCCTTTGTCACATGCATATAATAGGTGATAAATAAGTCTTCCTCTAATCCTGGTGCCTCGTTCTTGTTAACATAGTCCCACTCTTGGATCATTTACTTAGCATACAGATTGAATAAATATGATGCATATATGCAACCTTGACAAAACTTTCCTGACATTCAATCATGCAGTGTTTCTTTATTATGCTCAAATGATTGCATCTTGGTCTTCATCCAGCTTCTGTATGAGCACAGTGACATATATTCTGAAATTCCTATTTTCTGCAATGCTTTCCTTAATATGTTATGATTCACATAGTTGAAAATATTTCCACAGTGAATAAAACACAAGTAAACCTTTCCTGGTATTCTGTGCTTTCTGACAAGAGCCATATGATACCAGAAATAATATCTCTAATTCCATGTCTTCTTCTGGACCAATCTTGGATTTCTGAGAGAACCCTGCTACAACTATTTTTGGATTATCTTAAGCAAAATTTTATTTACATGTGGTATTCTTGGAATGGGTAGGCAATTTCAGATTCCCTTGAGTTACCTTCTTGAAATGGACATAAATATGGATTTATTCCATTGGTTAGTCAGGTAGTTTTCTTTAAAATTTCTTGGAATAGAAAAGTGAGTGCTTTCAGACCTACATCAGCTTGTTGAAATATTTCTATCGATAATCCATCAATTATTGGAGCTGTGTCTTCTAAAAATGTCTTCTTTGAGTGTAGCTTGGACTTATTCCTTCGATTCCATTGGTCCTTCATCATACTCTGCCTCTTAAAGGGAATAAATATTGACAAACTCTTTTTGATACAGCAATTCTATGTATTTCTTCCATCTTCATTCGCTACTTCCTTGATTCTACAAGGATTGAATTCTTCATTTTTTTTTCAGCTTAAGATATGCTGAGCATATTCTTCCTTTCTGGTTTCCTGACTCTGGTTTACATTTCATTCTGAGTATTCTGAAATTGCTTTTGGAAGGTACTTGTTCATGTCTTTCACATCATATTCCTTCCTCTGACTTTAGTTACTCTGCTCTTGAGAGCAGATTTCAGAGTCTCTTTTGACACCATTTTGATCTATTCCTTCTTTTCCAAGTTCATGTGCAGTTTTCCTTTCTTTGTATATGATTTTCCTGATGTTATTCCACAGCTTGCCAGGTCTACTGGTATCCATCTTCAGTGCATAGAATTTCTCTGTGAGGTAGCTTCTAAATCCAGGAAGAATGTGTTCATGGTCATATCTTGGATTTTATGAACTTGTTTTAATTTATTTTCGCTTCACCCTGAACTTGCATAATGAGAAATTGATGATCTGTTTCACAGTTAGCCTCTGGTCTTATTTTAGTTGATCATCTGTTCCCACAGATACACTCACTTGATTTCTGGGTATGAAAGGTAAGGTCTTTTTACTAACATTTGATGAAGCATGAAGGGTTTTGTTTGTATTTTTATTCAAGAAATCTGTAGGTATATTCTGGCTTCAAGTCAATAGATCAAGGTTGTTTGAGTTGACATCTCTGAATTTTATTTCCTTTTTGTGACATGATTGTCATCCTACTCTCCCCACTCAGTGCCTGCAATGGTTCTAGAGATCCATATTTAAAACAGGAAAATGGATATATTGTGTTTATTTGAATTCTATCTACCAGAAAGTAGAATTTCCCTCCAAATAACATATTCTATTTGTTCACTAGACCTATTGGTTAGGTAACATATAAATAATTTATATAGAAATGTTGCATATTTATAGAAATATTATATACTTATATATAAATATCACATATTATACATTATTTGTTCAATATTCCCCTTCAATTTTAAATACATATATATTATTTAAGCTAAGGAAGAAATTATCAAACTGTTATTTGCTTTCTGTAGCTAATACTGAGAATGGAATAAAATTATATGTATTTTAGAAATGGGTATTAAAGAGGTGATAAAATTTTTGGTGGTTTCAATATTCATCTTCAACATTCCAAACCTTTTAGAATAAGTATGGATTAGTCATACACTATAGAAAAACAAATATTATAATACTTTAATGGCACAATTTCCAATAAAATTGTTGCCTGTGGAATCATGCAGACCTTTTTTTTTTTTATAGATATAAGGAAAGGGTTTATATACAAAAGGAATGTGACACTAAGAAGGCATCCCAATCCAGTCCAGTACAAAGTCATAAGTCTGATATTAACCCATATGCCCAAAATCAGTCTACAAAATCTTCTTCTGACTAATGAAGTCACAGGTCAGTGGGTGCAGAATTCTGGAGCTGGCAGGGGTCTCCCCATGGCTCCTCGCTGCCAGGGCTCAGGGTCCATCAACAGCATGCTGCTCCAGCTTCAGAGGTCTGGCTCCATCAGGGCAAAGTCATGTGGCTCCTCCAGCTTCTCGGACTCTGCCATCTTGTCTTTTCTGTGACTCATCGCCTCTGAGACTAACTCCCAACAACTGGGTAAGATAGTTTCTCATCTTGATGAGGGAAATATCGCGAGATTTCCCAGAAGTCTCAGGAGAAAACCATGCCCACATAGAGGCCTCATTGGCTGCTCAATGGCTATCTCCAGATTAACAGGCTAGACTCCACCCCTACATTTCATTCATAAAATTAACATAAGTACATGACTGCCATACTTGTTTTTAAAAAAGGATCAATAATATCTGACATCATGGTAGACATACTTTTTAAGTTGCGCTTTATGCTGAATTAGTGATTGGTTTGGGTGACTATTTCCAAAGTTTCCTTTTCTACTGTGATTACATTAAAAATGTCTTTCCATTTGTTTTGTTTTGTTTTGTTTTGTTTCTCAAAAATCATTTTATTGGGGACTCATACAGCTCTAATCATAATGAATACATACATACATACATACATTCGTAGTGTCAATCTTTTCTGGAGTGGGGTGGGGTTCTTTTTTTTTTTTTTTGACTTGGGAGAAGTAAGCCAGTTTTATAGGACAAGCAAGCTTAGGCAATTAGCATATCATGATCTTCAAAATTAACAAGTGAATGGCAGCACAGCTGCAAGTCAGGCTTCAGAGGCCAGGGCTGTTTACAGTTACAAAGGCAACAAACACAATGGATAGATGGATGATTGTGATAAGAGTTGTACGAACCCATAATAAATGATAAAAAGAAAATAGATCCCTGTTGCTGTCAGGTACAGTCAAGTTGAGTCTAACTCATAGTGACCCTGTGTACAATCGGTGGAAATACTGCCCCGTCCTGTGACATCTTCATAATTACATTTTAGCTATACGTATTCATTGTAGATCTAAGTAATGTAAAATCAGGAGAGTTCCCAGGAAATCAATATCTCTTCTGTTTAAAAGGAAATCTTGGTTTCTTGCTTCCTTAAAACACTAAACATGTAGCTACCATACACTCTGGCAATAGTACTCCAAAATATTGAAAACAAAAAAAACCCCTAAAGTTATATTTACACAGCAAACTGTACAGGTAAATGTTAACAATAACCCAACCCTAGAAATAGCACAGCTGTCCTACAAGGGATAAATTATTTTGGGAAAAAAAAAGAAACTGGCTCATGCAATATTGCTATGTAGTATTTTCTAGCAACAAACACTGATAGAATGAACCATAATGAGTCATTAGTAAATTATTCTGAGTAAAAAGAAAAAGTCAGTCCCAAAGGTTACAAACGTTTGAATTCCAATTATACAACGGTCTTGATATTGAAATAAGATAAGTAGATAATTGGAAGCAGAGTAGTGCTTGTCAAGGGTGGAGAAGTTAGTAGAGATAGGGAAATGGGTATGACTGCAAAAGAACAATAGGAGGAATCCTTGGGGTGGTGACATTGATCTGCAGCTTGGCCACTATTAATAATGCCAAAACCTTGGATGTAGTACACTATAGATTTGCAGGACATTATCCAAATATAAGGCATATGAATTCTCTGATAATATTCCTTATCAGTACATGTGAATCTACAACTACCTAAAAATCAAATTTTAAAAAAATATTGAACAAAAAGCACAGAATAATCTCAAAAATTTAGCTATCAAACAAAAATATCTTATAAGTAAGAAAAAGACTTCTTTTCCCCTTCCACTTCTGTAGATGCTCCCTTATGCCCTCCTTCACCCTCTTCTTTTATTATTGCACATATTTATGTTTGCTTACTTTATCAGATGGCACAGTTTCAACTACCATAACAAGGTTACCCAGACATATATCTATCGTTTGAGACTTTGTGCTATTTATAACATCAACTATACCATTTGCTCAATCAGTCAAATCATTTACTTTGATTATTGTAACACTGGATATTCAATAGCCATTAAAAATTGAGCACGTGAAGAATTTTAGAGCAAAAGTAATTAATTCAAGAAAGCATTTCAATTCCAACAAGTGGTGCTGAAACAATTAAAAATCCAGATGCAAAATGAAATCTTAGCCAAAAGAACTCTTTCTTTTGCAAAAAATGAACTCAAATGAGCCATTTAACTCAATATAAGACCTACCTTTTGTAAAGCTACCAAAAGAGGTCATCAACAAATTCTATGCCACTTTGGGTGAAATAAAGATGACTAGGATATTGTACCAACTAACCACAATCTCAAAGAAAATAGATGATTAATCAGACTTCATAAAAATTAAAATGTTCTACTGTGCCAAAGACTCAAAGATTCTAATAAGATATTAAAAAATGGAAGTGAAAGACTTGGTGGGGGTGAGGGGACTGTGTGCACATATGTATATAAATATAAAGATACACATATGTGGATATATGTGTGTATATATATACATATACTCATATATATTGAGTTTTATGTATTTTCCCAAACCAAACTGATTTCCAAGTCAATACTGGTTTCCCAACCCATGTGGAATTAAGGAAGTAAAAAACCTAGTTTCTCTCCTGAAGCTGTCAGACTGTTAGTGATTTGAAGGTTAACAGGCAGAACACAGCACAACATAGAGCCATTATGCTGCCAGAGCCCATGGTTACAGTCCTCTCAGGGACAGTTCAATACTCTGTCCTACACAGCAGGAATTGGCTTCGAGATTTCAATGGTAGTGAATGAGGCCTCTGTGGGGGCATGGCTTTCCCCTGAGACTTCACGAAATCTCGCGGTATTTCCCTTGAGGAGATGAGAAGCCATCTCCCCAGTTGTTGGGAGGGAGTCTCTGAGATGACGAACTACAGAAGACAAGATGGCAGCATTTTAGAAGCTGGGGGAGCTGAAGGAGAAGCTACACGGCCTTACGCTGAAGGAACCAGACCTCTGAAGCTGGAGAAGTCATATGAAGACCCCTCTCAGCACTGAGTTGCTTCTACCACCACTGGATGCTGTTGACGGACCCTGAGCCCTGGAAATGAGGAGCTAAGGGAGATCCCTGCCGGCACCGGGATTTTGCACCCACTGGCCTGTGACTTGATGAGTCAGAGGAGACTTTATAGACTGATATCAGGCATGTGGGCTAATATCGGACTTATGACTTTGAACTGGACTGGGTTGGGATGCTGTCTCAAGGTTCCATTTTCTCTTTTATATAAACCTTTCCCTTATACCCATATGTGTGGCTATGAACTTGCTTCTCTAGTCTACCTGGACTGACATAGTTCCTTTAACAAGTTTTCATGTCACTTTCTATTATTCCATTACAATGTGTCCTAGTTGCTACAGAATTTTTTCTTGTTTGTAAATAGCACATACCTTTTACACTTAGTTACAATCAGTTACCTTCCTCTGGGATGTATTTTCATAAGCACACTTATGCTGTTTCTCTTGTATGTTGCTGCAAAATAAAAAGCATAGTACACTTATGAAAACATCTCCCAGGGGGAGGGACCAGTTGACAAGCAAATGTAGCAGTCACAGATTATTCCGGGGAAAATATGGCTCTTTATATATGTGTGTTTGATTTTTTTGTATTGCTTCTTTCTTGCCCAGGAGACTAGAAAATAGTCTGAATAAAACCCAAAACTATTTTTTAAGATGTCTGGGTTCTTAGTGCATTCCATGACTGCTTGTGAGACAGTGTCTTCCGAAAACAACAATTGAGTGACTGATGAAGGAAAGCGACAACACCAGTGGTGCAGAAGGAATGGGTGACCGTGATGTCCTGAGGGTACCTACCTAGGAGACTGTTTTGTGTACTTTGGGCATGACAAGAGAGACCAGTCCCTGGCAAAGGACGTCACGCTCTGTAAGGTGGAGCAGTGAAGAAGGAAGACCTTCCATGTAGTGGAATGATACAACGGTTGCTTTGCTGGGCTCAAACATGAGAACAGTTATGAAGGTGGCATAGGACTGGGCAGTATTTCATTCAGTTGTACATAGGGTCACTCTAAGTCTGGGATCTGTATGAAGGGACCTAACAACAAATATCTACCTGCACTTTTGTATTTGTTGTTGACAACAATGGGCTCAGAGAAGATAGGATGCTGGATTGAAGGAGTGATTATTTCTGAAGAGAGTGCACTTCAAAAATATGGGGTGTAGCTATTAACTTGAAAGAGAAAACAAATATGTTTTCACCAGCAATCTGAAGTCGCTGGAACTGGTTCAGTCCCCATGACACAGAGAAACTGGAAGACTCAAATTTGTAAAACATGGGTACAGTGGAACAATAACCGGAAAAGGAACTTAGAAGTCCAAACTCTGGAATGAGAGATTCAGAAGAGGTGGTAGATTATTGCCAGGATTGAGGAGAACAACGTATATCCTTAGTCAGTTTCCATCTTTCAGCTGGACACTACTGTTTTTAATTCTTCTAGGCAAAATTGGGTTTGTCAGCAACATGCGTGCTGGACTTGTTTTCTCTGAGAGACATTAGGTTGCTAATAAAATGTCTACACATGGTTTCCCCGTTTATACCGTATTTATGGTACTCTCACATTTTACAATTTGGGTTCAAGTTTTACTGTCCATTTATTAATAGGAAAGAACTAATCCAAATCCTTTTTTGTTTTAACAAAAGAACCAGTTTGAAAAGGGGTCATACTTTAACATCTACAATGATTTAAAAAATACCTGAAGGAATTACAATTGAAAATCAGTTATAAATGTATCATATATATATTGAGGGGGCAGCTAATACAGTTACCATATTGTTCCATAGTTCAGTCACATCAAATAGTGTATTATTGCTACCACAAGCAATTTCAAAACATGCTCCCTCTTAAACTCCTTGATATCAGCTCCCTTTTAAAGCCCCTACCTCACCACTGTACCATACAGAAACTTTTATTCTATTTGCTTCCTCTATAGATTAATCAACCCTGACTTCATATACTGAAAAACAGAAAAAAACTATGCAACAAAAATTCCAGAGGGTCACCCCCAATGACAAAAATACATCTCTGATAAATCCCTATATGAATCAAACAAAAAATTCGAGAAAATGTTGAAAACAGGATCAGGCTCAACATACATCAAAGGGGGAAATCAACTGACAGGATTTGAATTGTCTAAGTCAGGTTTATCATATTGAGTACAATACTCCTGCCCCTTAAGAAGTTATACTATGAAAAAATTTAAAAACAGTTAATTCTTCAATATTTACCTTGGTTGGCCTTTTACAGTCTCTAATATTTATTGTAAGTGTAGTAAAATAAAAATATTATAATTTTTTTAAAGAATTAAAAATTGGGGCTGAGCCCTGGTAGCATAGTGGTTGAGTGCGGAACTGCGGCCGACTGGCTTGGCGGTTCAAATCCAGTGGCAGCAAGACTGGGCCTCCCACTCCCACCAGAGGGCAGTGATGCCTATATATATATATATATATATATATATATATATATATATATATATATACATATATATAATTAAAACTGATTTATTCATATAAAATATCATGAATAAATTAAAGAGGAATTTCCATTATTTTTGATTACTCATAGCAAATTCATTGCTAAAATGGTGCTGATTCTCTACTCTCTCAATGTGATCTGGAGGAGTTCCTAAAAAATAATTGGATTCTATTATATCTAATATCGTGAAACAGTTGCATAAAAATATTAAAGCCTAATTTGCTATATATACTTAAAGTCAAACGCAATAAAATATTTACACAAATAATAATTAGATTCTGTTTCTTTGTCCTTTAAATCTGGGCTGGGCTAATTAAACCATTAGGCCAATACACAGCATGGAAAACTATGTTGTGACAAAGCCTTTGATTCAAGCCTATATATATTACCACTTCCTATCTTTTTTCTTTTATATAAGTTTGCTTGTTAAAAAATGATAAACATATGGAGTGCGGAAATACTTACTCAGCTAAGACAATTCTAGACCACTCAATTCATAGCCAACATGGCCAGGTCTGATTGAGTTCAAATTCTTACTCCACCCCTTAGTATGTCTGTAAGATATTAGGCAAGTCATTTGTTTCCTATGCTTATTAGTTTCCACATTAAAAATAAAGCAAAAGATCCATACTTCATTAGTGTATTATGGCTAGTTGTCCTTAAAGGTGCCAAGGAGTTGGTTCCCATCCCTGCAGACCTCTGCAGAACACAACAAAACCCTTCCTGGTCCTGCCCCATCTTCCTAATTGTTCCTGTGCTTGAGGCCATTGCTGTGGTGCTCACATCAACTCATCTCACTGAGAACCTTCCTCTTTTGCCTGCCCTGTATTTTACCAAACATGTCCTTCTCCAGAGACAGGTTTCTTTTGACACAATGACCAAGGAATTTAAGAGAAAGTATAAACATACTTGCCTCTAGGAAAGTATTCTGGACATATCAATTTATCCTTTTAGCAGTCTGCAGCACTTCCAATCTTCCTCTCTGGCACCCCCATTGAAGTATACCCATTCTTCTTTGGTCTTCTTATTCAATGTCCAACTTCTGTGTGCAAATGTGAAGCAAATGGAAATACCACACACTGGGTCAGGCATGTCTTAATCCTCAAAGTAACATCCTCCCTTCTCAAAACGCTAAAGAGGGCCTATACAGCATATATATATAAAATGCAATTCATCATTGGATCTCTTGACAGCTGCTTCCATGAACATTGATTGCAGATCCAAGAGAGACAAAATCCTGGACAACTTCAACCTTTTCTCATCATTTGAGAATGATGTTACATAGTGGTTCAGATATAAGAACTTTGGTCTTCTCTACTTGAGGTGTAATCCACACTGAAGGCTTCATTCCTTCATCTTCATCAGTAAGTCCCTCAAGTCTTTTTTAGCATGCAAAGTTGCATCATGTGTATCTCGTAGGTGGTTAATAAGACTTTCTGCAATCCCAATTTCATATTCTTCTTTTTTTTGGTGTGGGCATCGCTGCCCCCTGGTGGGAGTAGGAGGCCCACGCTTGCTCCTGGAGAGCTGCTGCTGGATATGAACCACCAACCCTGTGGACCACAGTCCTGCACACAACCACTACGCCACCAGGGCTCAGCCCCACATTCTTCTTCTTATACCAGCTTCTCTGATTATTTGCTGAGTATACAGATTGAATAATTGTGGTGACAAGATACAACCCTGTCACACACCTTCCCAGACTTTAAACAATGCAGCATTACCTTGTTTTGTTCTCATGCTGCCTATTGGTCCATGTACAAGCTCAGTGTAAGCACAATGAAGTCTTCTGAAATTCCCATTTATTTCAAATTTATCTACAGTGTGTTATGATCCACAGAGTCTAAGGCCTTGACATAGTCAATAAAACACATGTAAACATATTTCTTGTAATCTCTGATTTCAGCTAAAATCAATATGACATTAGACATGGTATTCTCCCCTTTGCTCCCAATGTGGCGGTCACGTATTCATGATGTCAATTTCACAATTGGGATGTAGGGGTGGAGTCTAGTCTGTTAATCTAGAGATAGGCAATGAGTAGCTGATGAGGCCTCTGTGTGGGCGTGGTTTTCTCCTGAGAATTCTGGGAAGTCTTGCGGTATTTCCCAATTGGAGAAAAGAAACTTGACTCTCAGTCTCTGAGACGACAAACTACTGAGAAGATGAGATGACAGCATGCTGACTGATCCTGATTCCTGGAGAATGCAGGAGGCGGAGGAGAAGCCACAGAGAGATCCCTGACAGATGCTTCTACAATCAATGGACACTACTGATAGACTCTGAGCCCTGGAAACAAGGAGCCAGGGGAAGACCCTCCCAGTGCCGGGACACCTCTACCCCAGTTGGATACACAAGACTCTACACCTACTGTCCTGTGACTTCGTGAGTTGGAAGGAGACTTTATAGACTGTTATCAGACATATGGGTTAATATCAGACTTATGACCTTGGACTGGACTTTTTGGGATGTTTTCTCAATGTTCCATTCCTCTTGTATATAAACCTTTCTGTTATATCCAGATGCGTGTCAACGAATTTGTTTCTCTAGTCTACCTAGATTAACACACACAACATAGATTGATATGCAACCCCCATCCAGGCAGATGGACAACAGATAAGTGGGTGAAGGGAGACAAAGTATGATGTAATATTAGAAAAAATAATCAATAACTTATCAAGGATACATGACAGAGAGAGTGTGGGGATGGAAGGAAACAAAGAGGAACTGATAACAACGACTTAAGCAGAAAGAAAATGCTTTGAAAATGGTTACTGGTACTTATGTACAAATGTGCTTGACACAATGGATGAATATATTGTGATAAGAGCTATAAGAACTCCCAGTAAAAGTATTTAATTAAAAAAAAATAAATGGTGTTCTTTGTTCCACATCCTCATCTGAATCAGGCCTGAAACTCTGGTAGCTCTCTGTACTGCTATAAATTTTATTGAGTGATCTTTCGCAAAATTTTACTTGCATGTGATATCAATGATAATGTTCTGTAGTTTGCTGTTTGTGTTACCTTTCTTTGGAATGGGCTCAAATATGGGTGTTTTCCAATCAGTTGGCCAAGAAGATATCTTCGAAACTTCCTAGCGCAGAGGAGTAAGTACTCCCAGGGCTGCATCAACTTGTTCAAACGTGTCAATTTGTATTTCATTAATTCTTGAAGACTTGTCTTTGACGAATGCTTTCAGTGCAGCTCTAACTTCTTTCAGGACCATTAGTTCTTGCTCATATTCTCTGAAATGGTAGAATATCAACCAGTTCTTTTTGGTACAGTGATTCTATGTATTCTTTACGTCTTCTTTTGATATTGATACTAGTAAATAAGATAAAACATAAGAAAAATGCTTAGCATCATAGTTGGCACATTTGAACTCATTGCCATGAAGTAGATCTGAATCCATACGGACACTCTAGATCAGTGTAGAACTGCCCCCTGCAAGCTTCCGAGACTCGAATTCTTGACTGGAGTACAGCGAATCATCTTTCTCCAGCAGAACAGCCAGAAAGCTGCTTTTCTTGCCATCGATTGAGCAGCCCTACACACAAACAATGCAGCACCAATTACTCTGGCCTACAAAAGCAGAATCCACTGGGCATCCCGTGAGCTTAGTTAATACTGAATGCTGTTCATTATCACCACCACCACTGTCCTTATTATTCCTTAGATTCCAGTATAAGGGTGCTGGGGGGTTTTCTGACAATAGTCTTCTCAAGAAGGCAAGAGAGAAAGAGAGAGCATTTATCTATGGACAATAGTGCCAGAGAGTAAGGACCATAATGGGACAAAATTTGTAGAAGAAACACATGAGTTAATGAGTCAGTGACTGAATTCTTCCCAGTGCAGTTCTTACTGTAAAATATGAGAGATATCTCATATTTAAATACATATCCTTTGGGGCTGAGCCCCAGTGGCATAGTGGTTGTGCACAGGACTGCGGGCCACTGGGACGGAGGTTCAATTCCAGCAGTGGGGCTGGGCCTCCTACTCCCACCGCCAGAGAGCAGTGATGCCCCAAAACCCAAAAATAAATAAATAAATAAATAAATAAATACATATTCTTTGATATACTTTTTCAATAAATCCAGCTCATGTTTTGTATTCCTATGTGTTTATTCTAATATTATGACATTTTTAGAAGATGTCTTACTAAAGAATTATAAATGTGTTTTTAAATATTGGTATAATTTTGCCACATATGTTTATCCCATATTTTGCTTTGACCATATGTTAAAGACACCTGTTATTTATTTATTTGTTTGTTTTAATCTATTCAGTACCCATCCTGTCATCTGGTAATAGACCTTCTATTTCCTGTGGGAAATTTATTTTTTTAACGTTGGAATAGATAAATTCCACAAAAGATGAGCATGACATCTTGGCTTAGTCAAGCATTCTAACCCACATCTTTGACTTGTTCAGGGGTAGAAACATGATACTTTCCACACAAAGCAAGACAGCACAGGAATTTTGTGCAGTGTTTTCTGGTCCTATCCACCAGATAGTTAAGCTGGTCTCAGGCGTCAGAATCTTCTTGGTAACTAACTGTTTGCAAGAGAGCTTGTTTAACAGAGACATACAGAAAGAATTCTGATAATGCCATTTAACTTACTCAGTATAGCTATAGCTGAACTTTATATACCAGTGTGCCTTCTAGATATTTGAGTAAATAAATTTCTTTTAATATCTAAGGCACTTTACACTATTTTTCCCCATCTCTGGCAATGAGCAATATCTAACAAATGCAGTGAGGCTTCAGAATATTCATTTTATCTCAAACCCCTCATCCATCCTACAGGCATTGACTTGTTTGATTAAGAATTGATTGTATCATTTCCCGAAGTTATGAAGTGTGTTAGGATATGTGTACTTTTCGAGGACAAACCTTTCCTAATCCAGCCTCTATAATAGTTACACAAAAGTTCAAAAGCTGATGCATGCCAGAGATATCTCAGAAGACATGCGGACACAAAAAGCAAAGAGCAACAGCAAGAACAACAAAACTCAGGGTTTGGGGAAAACAATATCTTGCAATTTTGGAACTTAGAAAAAAACAGTTAAGTCAAGTAAGAAGGCACAAGGGAGCTCAATGTATGTGTTTCTGGGTTTGTGAAAAAAAAATGAAAATGTATGAAGAGTTAGTTAATTAGGACCCCACAAAGTGGTAATACCAAGGAAATAGAAGGCAAAGGGGGAGAGAAGCTCATTTTATTTAAAGGAACACTACATACAAATTTCCACTTGCCTTGAGCATTCTCTTATTGAATGACTTCATAAGTTCAAGTTATTATCAGAGTTGGGTGGTCACTATCTGTAGTGGCTGTACCCAAGCCTCTTCTTGCCATTTTCACCACTTTTACATAAAGCAGCAAGAATTCAGGTGCATCCTTTACCAGTCAGTGTTCTCAAATTTTCCTTGAAGCAATTTATGGAAATCATCCCTCTTCAATCATGTCCTGTTATTTCTGGACAAGGTCAGCCACAACAGTCTTGACCACTGATTCAGTAAGATTCACTTTGCAGAGAAGACAGTTAGTTACAGTGTCAAAGGAAAAGGTCTCTTGTTATGAAAAGTTCTGGATTACAAGACTATTTCCATATCTCAGCAGACTACTCCCATCATCGATTCTCTCAGCAGAGTCTCTATAAAGGTAAAAGGCTCAAGTAGTAATCAATCCCTAAAAGGAAAAGGATATGATCCTTTTTTTTTTCAATGATTTTGTTGGGGGCTCGTGCAGCCCTTATAATATTCAATACATTATTTGTTTCCAGCATATTTGTACACATGTTGTCACATTCATTTCTAAATATTTTCTACTTGAGCCCTTGGTATAAGCTTCTCTTTCCCCCTTCTATTTTATTGGGGGATCATACAACTTCCATCATGATCAATACATACATCAATTGTATGCCAGAAAAAAGGACCCATTCTCTGCCCTCGAGTTGACCACAACTCAAAGAGTGCCTAGTAGACAGAATAGAATGGTCACATCGGTTTCCGAGACTGTAAATCTTTAGTAGAGCAGAGAGGGTCTCCTAAAGCAACTCTCCTTTGAAGCAAATGGTGGATTTAAATTGCCAATCTTGTCGTTAGAAGTCTAATGCTGAACACATTGTACCACTTTCTCCTTTAATAAAGACACTCTTGTAAAAAGCCTGGCGACCTCATTGTACTATAATATGTTAAAAATACCTTTAAGGGGGACAACAGTAACTGAAAGTCTTTGGAGTCCAGGTTATTAAAACACACCAACTGCCTGCTGGTGTACCATAGTCCTCAAAATAACATTCTTTCTTTTCAGCATTTTAAGAAGTTATCTCTATGCCCTCAGAAAATTTCAGGAATAAAAGTTAATTTTATCATATAGAAGTTGGATAAAGTTTTTTTTTTTAAGCTAGAAAAGGAGAGAGAAAAATATTCCAGATTAGATGATATGCTTGAGTCAGACCTTGGAATATGAGTTATTAAGAGGTAGGTGCTAAGGCTAAGAGAAAAAAATGGATCCTTACATTTACAGAGTTCAAAAAAGATTCATAGATGATCTACAAAATACTATGGTGAAGACACACAATGATGAGCTTAAAATAATGAACTATTTACAAAATCACCATTAAGAATTATTGCTTGTTACAATGCTGCTGCCCCTAAACTTGCTTAGTTAAACATTAATCCTCTTCCTCTAGATCCCTTTTGTTAGGTTTCAATTTTCTTTCTTTCTTTCCAGCTTAAAAAGTGTGAATAATCCAACAAAAGTTTCCTTCCTACCTCTCACACTACTCACTAAACTCAAATGAAACTGCATCTCCATAATTCCAGGACCCCTTAAAAAGTACAGGGTTAAAGAAAGAATATTTGTGCTTACTTTTGTACACATATAAGTGTGATTTTGCTTATCATGAAGATTTAGCATGCATTGAGGAAGCAAGTCATAACAACATTTTTTCTACAATCCTTGAATTTAGGAACTTTCTTTGTATAATTCCATTCACTAAAAAATGCATTTAGTATCTCCAAATCACATTCTGAGAAAAAAAAGAAGGTACAAGTAGCAAATATCTATCCTTTACTTAATCTCATGATTTTGGACATACTTAATCTCATGCATTTTTGACATTAGGAGAATTAGACTGCTGTCTGCAAGTTCAGAGTTTGAAACCACTAGCTGCTTTTTCTACCACTAGTAGAAAGATGGGGCTTTCTACTCATAAAAATTCCTGTCTCCAACACACAGGAGTAGTCCTATGCTGTCCCATAAGATCACTTGGAATCAGCATCAATGAGATGACAGTGAGTTTGTTTTGTTGTTTTGTTGCTTTTTGTTGTTGTTTTAGAAGGAACCAGAGAAAACATTGTATTTGGTAAAGGAGATGATCAGAGAAAGAGAGGAAAATCCTCAAAAAGATGGATTGATACCTATGTGATTTCACATGTGAGCTTAAACACAAGATCAATTGTCAGAATGGTGCAGAACTCGGCAGTATTTTCTCTGTGGCACACTTGTTGACTATGAGTCAGGATTGACTGAAAGGCCTACCGGAAACAGGAA
Organism: Nesogale talazaci; assembly: GCA_004026705.1. NCBI lineage: Eukaryota > Metazoa > Chordata > Mammalia > Afrosoricida > Tenrecidae > Nesogale > Nesogale talazaci. The sequence goes on from PVJH01002774.1 coordinate 89,346, forward strand.
ATCCTTGAGGGAAGTTCGGCATTCTTCTACAGTTAGGTTCTAAGTCAGGGTAGATTCATTGGCAGTTGACTATATCATTATAGGGTCCTGGGGGTACAATGGTTTAAGCATGAGACTGGTAACCAAAAGGTAGGTAGTTCAAAGACGCCAGCTGCTTTGTGGAAGAAAAGTGAGGCTGTTTGTTTTTGTAAAGATTTACATTCTCTCAAACCCTAAGGAGCAGTTCTGCTTTGATCTATTTGGTTGGTACGAGTCCTAAAATATTTGATAATGATGGTTTGGTTTGGGTTTATATATCATTTGCTTCTGAAAAATAGTTATGTTGACTATAGACATACGTTGGAGTAACTAAACACCCTTGACTAACTCTTAATAATCAAGGATTCAATATTTCCTTTTTTTAGTTGTTATCCAGTAAAGTTTTTATTTAAATTTGATCCCATGCACTATATGTCAATGGAGAATGTTTTAGGTTTGTGTTTCTTAGATTTTGACCTTAGAAACACTTTGTTTTGCAAAACAAATCATTGACTATACAACTGACAAAACTGGGCATAAGTGACTCATTGTAACCTTATTTTGCCTTCTAGGTTCTAGAAAGTTGGACTTACTGTACTTCTTCAGAAACAGCAGTCTGCTTCTAATCACGGAGTCTGTGTAAATCTTATTCCTCGTGCTCTGCATGTTTTCCTTTTCCTCTCATCTTAAACAATGGCTTCCGAAAATCTTCATTTGTCTATCACTTCTTCACCAACACATTTCCGCCTCCCAGAGACCATGCCAATATCTCAATAAGTCAAGTACCAACAAGTCAATTTTAAAGTTCATGGCCACTCTTTTGTTGGAGAGCAGACCTGTACCTCCTAAGGTTCTCAGGGATCTTTTGGAACCAGATCTTTCTTCCAGAGTGTCAGGGTGGGTTTGAACAAAAAAAAATTGGGGTAGCAATTCAGGAGTGATTTATTTTCACTACCCAGGGACTTCTAAATATCCAATATCCTGTCCCCTTCATAGCATTTAATGTAGATGTACTTTATTACTTTCCTTGATTCATTAATATAAGCGTCCTCCATTAAAATATAGGTTCATTTTATTTGCTGGTATGTTTTTGACTATTGTATTTCTAGTGTACACTCACAAATTTTTATCATTAATAAATATTTGGTAAATTGTGAATAAGTAAATTAATTAGTGGAGTTGAACATCTTAGTCTATGGCCTTTGTCTGCTGAATCTTAGCTAACTCCTCCATTCTGAGCCTTACGTTCTTTATTCATCAAGGGATAGTAATAATTAATCTAACTTACACGAGTAACCTTTAAATGAATCTATATCCCTAGCACTGTAGTAGGAGTGCGCTGTCAAAGGATCTGGAGATTCAGGAGAATGAAAGTGAAACAATAAAAATAATAATTTATTCCTTCATTAAGCTTTATGTTACTACCTGGCATCATAAAAAATAAAAGCACAAAGATTAATATGACAATTACAAATTGTGCTAATGATTATGAGGTAGCCTTACAAGGGGCTGCAAGAGATTCTAGTTAGGAATTACCTACATGAACTGGGGTTTGGGGCGGGGAGGGGGAGATATTTCTAGAGTGTGGGCCTTTGACACCTAAGAGTTGAAAAAGATTTTATAAGAGAAAAAATGATAGACTAGGGAGACAATATATGCAGATATCATGACCTTGGGGGGGGGAGATTCAGTGAGGTAAAAAAATAGTTTTCTAAGTAGTAAATAAAAGAAAGGAGGCTGGTTGGCTCAATAATGAAGCAATGTCTGGCCAATGAAAGATGTGAACACACTCAAGGGTCCCACTGGAGAAAGGCATAATCTGCTTCCATGAAAATATTTACTGTTGCTTTAGGTACAATTGAGTTAATTGTGACTCATAAAGACCCCATATACAATGAAAGGAAACAATGTCCCGATCTTTACCCTGCTCACAAATGTTCCTATGTTGGAGGCCATTTTTGCAGCCATTGTGTCAATCCATCTAATCCAGGATCTTCCTCTTCCTTGCTCCTTTATTTGACCAAACTTGATAGTCTTATCTAGGAACAGGTGTCACCTGATAAAACTGTTGAAAGTGCACTAGATAATGGCTCCACATGCTAACCTCGAAGGAGTGTTCTAATTGAACTTCTTCCACAATGGATCTGCTTGTTCTCTTGAAAGTTCTTGGTACTTTCAACACTTTTTGTCAACACTGTATCACTGTGTGCTCACGTTCCCGAGGCGATCACTGAGGGTATGTGGGGGCATGAGCAAGAGTAGCAAGAAGATAGCTGATGGTACCCAGTTATCAAAAGATATAGTGTCTGAGGTCTTAAAGGCTTGAGGGTGAACAAGTGGTCATATATCCCAAGAGCAACAAAGCTCACTGTAGATAAAGCACATCAGCCTGGGCAACTATGAGGTGTGGAAAAACCACGTAGTGGGCATCAAAGAACAAAAATCATATCATTAAGCGCCTACCCTCCCAACATGATCACTGAACACAAAAGGGTGCAGAGGCAGACAGAATGGAGGAAGCCGAAGGCACCCAGCTACCAAATGATAAAGTATCTGAGATCTTAAAGGCTTAAAGTTGAACAAGTGGCCACCCAGCGCAGAAGCAACAAAGCCCACATGGAAGAAGCACACCAACCAGCCTGTGTGATCACGAAGGGTCAAAGGGAGTAGATGTCAGCTTTACTGATTGTTTTAAGTAAGCAATTGGGATAATTTTGATGAGAAGATACAACCCTGGCACACACCATCCCTGATTTTAAAACATGCAGTATTCCCTTGTCCTGTACTCACAACTGCCTCTTGTTCCATGGATAGGTCCCACAGAAGCATAATGAAGCGTTCTGGACTTGCAAATTTTCTCAAGGTTATTCATAGTTTGTCACGGGCCACACAGTTGAATGCCTTTGGATAGTCAATGAAACACAAGCTAACCTCTTTCTGGTATTCTCACCTTTCTTTCAAGATGCATCTGACATCAGTAATGATATACCTTGTTTCGCCTCCTCCTCTGAATCTGACCTGAACTACTGGTTGCTCCCAGTAAAGTACCGCTAAGACTGTTGGGATATTTTCAGCAAATTTTTTTCATACTGTTACTATTACAGTTTCCTGTATGGTGAAGGCTTGTGTATTGCTTTGATTCTGGAAACTATGTCATTGCTATTTCAAATACCAGCAGGTTTCAGTAGAGTTTCCAGACTGAATTGACTATTAACAGATCAAGAAGAAGGAATAGGCTGTGCATTTAAGAGAAATTAGTCACTAGACACACTAAGGATAATGTCGGGAATTTTTCACTTACTGAACATCTAATGACTAGAAGCAGACCATTGTCAGAGATAGTGCAGTAAGATAAACCCCGTAAGTTGGAAGGCATTTAAAACATGACTGAGGATGAGCTGTCTTCTCAAAATAGAGTCAACCACAAAGACTCAGCTGGAGTAAATCCTATGGGAGTAGAAACTTCAGGACTACTATAAAAAATTATAGCCTAGGAAACCCTTTGATCAAGTTTTATTCTGTGGTGTAGGATCTGTAAGAGTGAAAATCAACACCAAGGCACCCATTAAGAAAAAAATAAAAGAATGAGGGCCAGAAATTGAGAACCACGTGGCACTTAATAAAGATATTGTGAGTCACATAAGAGGACACATACATAAATGCACATTGTGAAGGTGCCAGAACAAGTTATTAGGGTCACAAGGATCATTTTAACCAATAAAAACAATATTGCAAAACAGAATCCAAGGTACTGGAATTGGCAGAGTCCTTTCAAGGTGGGGCTATTCAGAGAGGATCTTCACTTGTGAAAGTCTCTAGAAAATATTTTTCCACAGAGAACTTGGTGATTATTAGAATTCAGAAAAATTTTAAGTGTAAGTAAGTGAAAGACATATTTTTAAAAAATGAAAATTATGCTAGAGGAATTAGAATATTCACATTAAGATCTCTTAAAATCCTCCTTCTTGCAAATGCACCAAGCTAAGTTTTGTTTTTGTTGTTATTATTGTCCTTTAGAATTAATTGCTTCCTTCCTAATCCCAACTGGGGAGGTTTGGACTGCAGGTGTATCATTTTGCCAAGTGCACTGTTTTAAAAATGGGCATATTAAATATGCATTTGCGATTGAGTCTCTGTGATTGCTAAGGGACTATTTCTTTTCAGAAGGATTCAATTTCAGCAGCATATTAAATATGACATGAGAGTATCTGAGCTACTAATCTATATATTTTAAAATCTAGAGTACTACCTACCTATTTCTATCTCTACACTTTTATCTCCATATATATACTTTGAAGGACTTGATAGGCAAAATATTGAATGATTCAGGAAATATCAAGAAATGGTGGAAAGAATACATAGAGTCATTGTGCAAAGAGAACTGTCAATATTCCACATTTAGGAAGGTAGCATATGACTAAGAACCAAAGGGGCTAGAGGAAGAAGTTCAAAATGCACTGAGCACATTAGCCAAAAACGAGGCTCCATGACATATAAGTTAAAGTTTGCTTAAGATCATCCAACAATGGTTGCAGCAGGACATGGGAGGGGGCTACAATCGTTCAGGCTAGATCCAGAAGAGGACCTGGAATAAGAGATATCAGCTGGTTATCTGCTGATGTCAGATGGATCCTGGCTCAAAGAAGAGAAGAGCAGAAGCATTTGTCTTTAATTGGCTATACAAAGTTTTCTGACTGTGTGGACCATGATAAACTGTGAATAAACTTGAGAAGGTTGGGAATTAGAGAGCATTCTTATTGTACTCATTTGGGATTTGTATAGGAATCAGAAGGTAGTTGTGCAAATAGAACAGAGGAATACATGGTTTAAAATCAGGGAAGGTATACAACAGGGTTGTATTCTCCATGCTTGTTCAATCTCTACGCTGAGCAAATCATAGCAGAAGCTGGAATAAAGGAAGAAGAGTGTGGCTTCAGGATTGGAATGCCATGACACATACTTGCTTGCTCAAAGTGAGAAATACTTGAAATATTTGCTGATGAAAGTTAAGGATTTTAGTCTTCAGTATTAATTATAATTCAATGCAAGGAGGACAAAATGTCTCACAGCTGAACCAATAAAAGGAGAAAAATTTTAAGTTCTTGAGGATTTTGCCTTATATCTGTCCACAATCAAGGCTCATTGAAGCAGAAATCAAGAGATTAAAAGGTGTATTGCATTAGGCAAATATGATGCACATGACCTCATTAGAATATTAAAAGTAAGATGTTACTTTGAGGACTAAGGTCCTGACCCAAGCCATGGTATTCTCCATTGTATCATATGCATGTGAAAGTTGGGCATTAAATGAAGAAAACCGTAGAATATATGTATTTGCCTGGTGGTCCTGTTGGAGAATGTTGAAAAGAGTGCTGTCTTGGAAGAAGGAAGGCCAGAGCATTCCTTAGAGGCAAGGACCATCTTTGGACATTGTGGCAGTCATATGCTTATGTCATATTTTATGATTGCTTATGTCATATTTTATGTCATATTTTATGATTGAAATGTAGGGGTGGTGTCTAGCCTGTTAATCTGGAGATAGCCATTGAGTAGCCAATGAGGCCTTTATGTGGGCATGGCTTTCTCTGAGACTTCTGGGAAATCTTGCGATATTTCACTCGTGAAAATGAGAAGCTATCTTCCCCAGTCATTGGGAGTTAGTCTCAGAGAGACGATGAACCACAGACAAGACAAGATGGTAGTGTCCGAGAAGCTGGAGGAGCTGGCAGAGAAATCACATGGCTTTTCCCTGATGGAGCCAGACCTCTGAAGCGGGGGCAGTCACATGGAGACCTCTGCCAGTGATGAGTTGCTTCTGCTGTTGATGTACCCTGAGCCCTGGAAATGAGGAGCCATGTGGAGACCCTTGCCAGCACCAGGATTCTGCACTCACTGACCTGTGACTTCGTGAGTCAGAAAGAGACTTTATAAACTGATTTCGGGCATATGGGTTAATGTCAAACTTATGACTTTGAACTGGACTGGGCTCAATGTCCTGTTCCTCTTGTATATAAACCATTTCCTTGTATCTATATGCGTGCCTATGAAATTTGTTCCTCTAGTTTATCTGGACTAACACAAACATATTGTCAGCAGATACCTGTGCCTGGAGAAAAACATTGTGTTTGATAAAACAGAGAGGCAGCAAAAAAGAGGAAAGTCCTCAATGAGATGGACTGACACAGTGGTTGCATCAATGGGCTCAGGCATAGGGACAAGTGTGAGGATGGTACAAGACCATGTGGTGTTTCATTTAGTTACCTAACAGTAACATGTGTGTTTGTGTGTATGTTATTTTTATTAGTCTACCAGGAAAGCAAGTTGTTGTGTTTGATCACAAGGCATACTGCCTACTTGATTTGAACAGAATGGGCCAGGCCCTGTGAGGGCCCAGGATCAAAGATAATGGCCATAAAGGATGGCTCTCCCAACCCACATTCTGGCTGTCCACCCTTCCCGATGTCTGTGCTCTCTGGATAGATAGACTGCTGAAGGCCTCTCAGAGCAAGTTGAAGTGCACTGCCTGAATGAGTTTCTGACTCCTCTCACCCCCTCTCCAGCCCCTTCCCATTTTTGAAACAGGGTTAGGTTTGAGCGGGGATTCACATGCTGAGCTGGCTGGATTCCAGACAGGCAGGTTCTTCACTGCTGCCTTTCAGTCTCGGGCCTAATGCTGAGCTTCTCATCCACCCCTATGCTTCCTGCCCCAATGCCCCCAACTTAGCTCGGTTTCTCCTGAGTTCGTTGGGTTATTTTGACTCAGTGCCCTTTGAATAGCTTTCACTTGGAGTTGATGTCAAAATGGACCTCACTTGTTGACAGGTTTGATTTACTCTTTTTTGTTGTTTACAATAAAAATTAGATCCAGGTTATTAGAACAAAGTGTTCTAGCACTGAGGAATTACTTGAGTAGGGCCCAATGTTTATCTGCTATCTTAACACTTAACATGTAAATATATGTCCACAGATCTATTTCCCTCTCATTATATATAATTACATATATACATACCTGTATTTAGACCTCTGGAAATGCCTTTTGCAAATGTCCTTTGTGTCCTTGTTCTTGCCTCTATTTTCTTTAGTTTCCTCTTGCCCCCCTATCACATTTGATCTCCATTTGGGGATTTTAGTAATTCCTCTTGACTACACTTCACTTGATCAAACTCCACCAGGTGTCCTAATTATTATTTTTTCATGACTTACACAGAATGATGTCTCCCTTCACCTACTTTTATGTTGTTGGTCCCCTTGGGAGGGGTTATGTATCTATCATTGTGATTGGTTCCCCTTTTCTCCCTCCACTGTCCCCTTCTTCTCCTGGTATCACTATTTTCATTATTAGTCCTGAGGGACTTATCTGTCCTGCATTCCCTATGTTGAAAGCTCTTATGTTTACAAGTGTACATGTAATGATCACCTTCTTGACATGATAACTGAAGACAAAATGAGTGTATAAGCAAATGTAGTGAAGTGCCCACTTATCAAAAGATATTGCATCTGGGACCTTAAAGGCTTGAAGGTAAGCAAGTGGCCATCTAGCTAAGAAGCAAAAAAAGTTCACATGGAAGAAGCACACCAGCCTGTGAGATCATGAGGGGTCCATGAGATCAGGTATCAGGCATCAAAGACACAGAACAAAAAATTATATCGATGTGAATGAGAGGAAGGGAGGGAGGTGTGGAGACCCAAAGTCTACCTGTAGACAATTGGACATCACCTCACAGAAGGACCACAAGGAAGAGATGAGCCAGCCAGGGTGCTGATGAAACATAGCACTGCTGAAACGTACAATTTTCCTCTAGTTTTTTAATGCCCCCCATCGCTGCTATGACCCCAATACTACCTTAAAATCTGGCTAAACCAGAGCGTGTACACTGATACAAATAAGAGCTCAAAACAAAGGGAATGCAGGACAGATAAACCCATCAGGACTAAAAATGAAAGTAGTGATACTAAGGAGATAAATCACTCATTGAATGCAGGACACACACTTACTCCCTGAGAGACATTCCTGTGGACAAAACACAGAGAGCTACACTAGAACCCTGGAGTTCAAGAAGTCTCATAGAGAACCCTGCCAGTGCTGAGAGGCTTCCACTGCCACTGGATACACAAGACTTTCTACTCAGTGACCTGTAATCTTTCTTCTTGCATTCGGTGTCATTGCATGGGCTGTGTGAGTCTGAAGAAGAATTTATAGGCTGGAAATGGACATAATCGGATAATATCAGACTTATGAACTTGATCTGGCCTGGACTGATATGTTTTCTTTTCTTTCCAGACTTCTGGGGCTGGAGAAACCACATGGAGACTCTTGCCAGGGCTCAGATGCTTGGGAGGCCACAGGGAGACCCCTGTCAGTGCTGAGATGCTTCTACCACCATGGATACACAAGACTCTGCACCCACTGGCTGGTGATTTTCCTGGCATCATTGCATGTGCCTCTTGAATCTGAGGAAGACTTTATAGATGGGTATTGGACATATGGGTTAATATTGGGCTTATGGGCTTGGACTGGATTGAGTTGGGATGCTTTCTCAATATATAAACCTCTTCTATATAAACCTCTCCCTTATATACATATGCATGTTTATGAATTTGTTTCTCTAGTCTACCTGGAATAACACATTGGGAAAAAACAATTTGTTAATACAAGTAAACTGCTTAGAAATGTTCTTGGCACATAGTAAACATATGTGATCATCATTATCATTGACAGGCATTTTAATAGTGGGAGTCATGATTTTATGCTGTCTACCAGAACATACCATATGACTACTCTGTTCAGAGTGATACCCTGCTCTCACTGAACACTGTATTCTCTCTTCCCGCTTTACATTTTTTTCTGTCTGCCACTCCATGGTAGCAGATTATTTGCACCTGGCCTCACAGGGATGTCAGGAGGATTCATGAGATAACAACCATAAAGCACTTTGAGCTCCCTAGAAGCAAGGTGTTTGATAAATAAAAGGTTATTACTATTGCTAGTGATATCTTATATTACTCTAGCCCTTCTCAGCCCAGGGGGAACTGAAGTGGTTTGCAAAACTTGAAGCACAAACAAGAATCATTCAACAGCTGAGATGAAGCAGTCACTGTGCGCAATCACTGATTCTGGAGAGCCTGCAGCAATCTAAACCCCCGGGTTCTATCAGAGGCATTAAAAGCACTGAAATTGATTCAAAGAGGGGCTTTTAAGATATAAGATACTCATGGGTCAGTCATTGAGCATAACAAGAAACAGACACTGGTCAAAATATTCAAAATTACATTGAAAATTATAAACCAATGTGAAGAAAATGATAGTTCGATTTCCAAAGTGACTGAACAGGGACAAATTATGACTCAAGACATAATTTCTTCATGATTTTCAGGTACCTAGTCATTCACTCATGTCTTGAAAGTCTATGTTCCATAAAACAAACTGTATATTTAAGATAGTCTAAATTAGTGGTTCTCAGCCTTTCTAATACCATGACCCTTTGATACAGTTCATCATGTTGTGATGCACTCCCCCCCAACAATAAAATTATTTTTGTTGCTACTTCATAACTGTAATTTTTCCACTGCTATGAATTGGATGATCCCTGTGAAAGGGTCCTACAATCCCCAAAGGGGTTGCAACCCACAGGTTAAGAACCACTTACCTAAATAAGAAGATGTAGATATGTATTTCTAATGTCTATAAACCTATTCCGAGATCTTGAAAATGAATTCTTCCATAAGCATGCTTTAGAGATAAATTTAAGGTACTCTCATCTTGAACCCAACCTCCCACTTGGCATCCACCACTTGACTGTCAGTTTGTAATACTGTAGTGACCTGGAAAGTCCACTTAGTTCTGATCTGAACTTGATTATGTACATTAATTCCACCACATTTATTAAATTATGGTAACAAACCCATGACCACACATTCAGTCATCCTTCTGATCAGAAGACATGACTTTGAAATTGGGCTCCCAGCCCTATGCTTCTTTGGACCCTACTTTCACTGCTGTTTCTCACCATCTCTCTCTCTCTTTTCCAACTTTTTTGAAGAAGCGTTCTAGTGTGAACCACCATCCAGGAGACCTCCACATGCTATGACTCCAAGCACACCACAGAATCAAGATCTAAACAGAATGGTGACAGCAAACTATATTGTACCCTTTAAATTGAAAGTCATTTAATAAAAAGAGTAAGCATTGATGTCACGTTCTTGATGCTGTTTCTTTATAGCTTCCTTTAATATCTATATAAATAATTCTTTAAATATCCTATATATGTTTGAAGCTTTAACAAGTTTAAAGACATAATTAGTAAAATGCTTAATAATGTAGTTTAGAAATATAAATTAATAAAATGAACAAATAGAAAATGGGGTTACTGTAAATTACATTTATTCTTGGATTAATACTTAAGGTAAAAAATTAAGTTCAATATTTACCTTATGACTACTATACACTGCCTCGCATTATTTAGAATTTATATGGGGCAAAATAAAGTCTTGAAAACAATAAAGTAAATTAGAGAATATTTTTATGCCCTCAGATTTTCTATGGTATACTTTGCTGACATTAAGTATAAGGACCCTAAATAAAAACATATACAAAATATGATTACATAGGCTGAACCCCAGTGGCGCAATGGTTGAGTGCGGGACTGCGACCCGCGGGCTTGGCGGTTCAAATCCAGCGGTGGTTCTCAGAAGCAGCACTGAGTAGCTCCCACGACCACCAGAAGGCAGTGATGCCAAAAAAATATGATTACAGAAAATCTTAAAACCAGAATTCATAAAAAATATGAGTAAAATTTTTAAAAGGGGAAATGTTTATAATTTACACAAGAATACTTAACTTTATTGAAGAAAAAGTAAGCCTACAATTTAACATAAAATAAAAAATAACCCAATAAGAAAATGAACAAGTGTGAAATAAAACCAAATGGCAGGAAACTAAATATAGCAGAAGTACAAAATTTTAAGCTGCATTAATAAACAATATCATGTAAGCTAAAACAACATTAAAGACCATTTTTAAAGAATACTGATGAGAATTTAGGAAAAATAGATATTCATATAAAGAAAATAAAACATAAATGTACCCAATACCTTGAATGCACATTTTAATAACTAAGTTTTATGTATATTCATCATATGTCATTCACCAATTGTCACTTTGTCATACTATGATAGTCTGCATGCTGCTGTGATGTTTGAAGCTGTCACTAGTATTTCGAATAGCAGAATGGTTACTCAAGTGGACAAGTTTTAGCATAATTTACAGATTAAGAGCATACCATAAAGAAGAATATTCTGCCCACTAGTGAGTGATCAGTCCCTGAAAACAATAATAGCAGTGGAACCTTGTCAGATATATTAACCATATAAATATTCGTTGCCATAGAGAGGATTCCATCTCATAAAGACCCCATGGGACAGGATACAACTGCTTTGATGGGGTTGGGTGACTGTAACTCTTTTTGTGTGTGTGGGCATCACGGCCCCCTGGTGGGAGTAGGAGGCCCAGGCTTGCTCCTGGAGAGCTGCTGCTGGGTTTGAACTGCCAACCCTGTGGGCCACAGTCCCGCACACGACCACTATGTTACCGGGGCTCAGCCCGGCTGTAACTCTTTACAAAAGTAGAAAGCCTTGCTTTTCTTCAAAAAATCAGCTAGTAGTTTTGAACTTATGACCTAGTGATTAGCAGTCCAACATGGAATCACTGTACCACAAGGGCTTCCTAATTATAGAAATAGTAGAACATTTTCAGATATGCTTCTGGAACTGAACTCCTTAAGTCTGAAGATATAGAGGAACTGGTGTCTTCTCTAAGTGGGGTCGACTAAAATGACATGAACGGAGTAAAAATCTTTGAATTCCTCATCTGTTGTTGGATCATGACTCACAATAAGAGGAAACAGCTATCAATGTCTATTAATTATTGTAGTGCATAATGTACAAATTATGACTCTATGAAAATTAGAAATTGTCAAAAATGGAGTGAACCCTAAAAAGATCCATATCATAGGCATTAGTTAGCTGAAATGGATTAGTATTGGCCATTTTGAATCAGACAATTATATAGTTCATGGTTTTGGGTATGGCAAATTCAAGAGGAATAAAATCACAATTGTCATCAAAAAGAACATTTCAAGATCTACCTTGAAGTGCAATGCTGTCTGTGATAGAATAATAACTATAGGCATACAAGGAAATTTTAGAAGTAAAACTTTTATTAAAGTTACTTCATGAATCACTCAAGCCAGTGATGAAGAAATTGAAGAATTCTACCAAATTCTTCCATCTAAAATTGATTAAGTATGATATCAAGATATATGGCTAGTTATTGTTGATTGGAAGGTGAAAGCTGGAATCAAAGAGAACATACTGATAATTGGAAAATATAGATTTGATGACATAAACAAATCAGTACATAGCATGATGGGATGGGCAGGCCATTGACTCAAGCCCAAAGAACTGGAAGCAAATGAATCAGATGAAGCATTCAGACTCAACAAAATGCAGACAAACTTTCTCTCAGCATCTGCTTCTGTTGTAAGCAGTCCACACACTGAGGAAATTCTTTTCAACCGATAGCATGACGGCGTTTACCTGAGTAAAGGTATCATGTCCCACCTTTATCTTTTTAAAACTGTTTAGCTGTGTATCAGGACAAAATACGGATCTTTGTATTAAGCAAAGTCATGAGACAAGTGGTGAATGTCAAATGATAAATCTATATAAAACTTAGAATATTGTACATTTTTTAAATTTAAAAAATATTGTACACATTTGCTTCATTTTCTTTATATGAATATCTTTCATCCTAAATTCTCATCAATACTCTTTTAAAACCATCCTAAATGCTATTTTAACTTATATAATTTTGTCTATTAATGCAGTTTAAAATTCTGTACTGCTGTCATGTTTTCATATAAATTGGAAACATTGTTCTTTTGTTTTAATTTTATTCTCACGTATTCATGTCTTCTGGCTTTTAAATGTTGTGCATTCATATTTTATATATTTTTTAAATTTATAGTCCTACATGATGTCAACATTAGTCATTAGATGCAAAATGACAAATTACTGAGAATCCTGGCCCAACCAATTTGACAAAAAAACTAAACGATCATGCACTATTACACATAACTATCATGCTCTATTATGATCCCTCATTAGTGATCACGCCTCAAGAGAAAGATGAGGCTTTGTGTCTTCATAGGGATGTACAGGGTTAAAGCCCCCAGGAACAGTTCTAGCCTGTCCTGTAGGGTTGTGAACTACCGCAGTGTCTCCACTTTCTGTCCCAAAGACTGCCTCTTAGTCTATGCACAGGTTCCTCACGGACACCATGGTAACCAGGCATCCCCCTTCTTCACAGAGTTAGCCAAAATTTGATATGATTCATATTGTGGATCATATTATCAAACTCCTTTGCATAGTCAGTGAAACACAGGTAAACATATATCTGGTATTCCCTGCATTAAGTCAAGATCGAATTGGTATCAATATTTATATTCCTTCATTCCACATCCTCTCCTGAATCTGGCTTGACTATCTGGATGCTACTGTTCAGTATAATTACTATGAAACCATTTTAAAATTGCTTTCAGCAAAATTACATTTACATGTAGTAGCAATGACAATGTGTGATATTACCTTTATTATGTCAAATCATCTTTCCTTGGATTAACTTTCATCTTTATTTTATTAGCTATATAATAGTTTACTATCAATAGTTTACTCTGAATAAAAGGCTTGGATAAGACATCCACTTTGCCTAAATTTTTTATTTTCCTTTTCACAATGTCATTTATCATTGAAAAGCACAATAGAGCATTGCTATTAGTTTGCTCTGGAGCCAATACTCAGAATCTAATGACTGCTATGACAGAGGAGTGCTTGGACACTATGGAGTCTATCCTCACAAACCTAACACCTTCTTCAGATCTAGAAGAGCTTTGTTATTTTAACCTGTTCTAAACTCCAGAACTGTATGTTTTAAAGCAAGTTATAAATGAGAAGTCACAAGAAAGAAAGCCAATCTTCTTAGTTTATTTGATCCTTCCAGTCCTTAGGGATTAAGTGTTCACCTCTATAATTAATTGTCTCTTGTTATTTATTTCCATTAATCACTAGATGTTATTCAATAAAATTTTTATATATGGATTCTCGACCTCTTGGAGACTTTTTTTGCCCATTTACTTATGCCTCTTACTCTTTGACATTTTCTATCCTAAATAGTTTTTCTATCCTAAACTTGATTTATATTTTTATTATCAATATATTTTTAAATTTTTCTTTTGCCTTCCCCGTTTGTCCTTCCTCTCTATCTAGAATAATCCAGCCGCTGTCATTCTAACTTTGCAATAATAATTACCATGAAATCATTGGACAATGATTTCAATAAAAGACACCTGTGATGCATACTCAAAACACATCTCTGTGATACAAGGCTGAAACACTGATTAGTTTGTGGTTTAAAGGGTTTTTTTTTAGTCATTATTAGCCAAGAGAAAAAATATTGAGTTCATTATCCAAAAATGTAAGAGTCTGTAAATAGTTTAACCAACAAAATACATACAAGAGCATAGAATGTTTACAAACTGCGGAAATGAGGATTTTAAAAAATACTTTGTGAGACACATACGGTCTGCATGTCTCTGTGGTAGGGTAGGTAGGGCAAGGCATAGGAGAAAAACAGTAAATCTTACAGATGTATTTTATTGAGTAAAATATTTGAAAGCATGGGGCAACTCATAAAGGCATCTGCACAGATGGTACTTACTTTTTCTGTGTATTTTACCTTAGAGCTATGTGCTTTGTATGCCCTTGTGCCTTCCTTAATAGGTAAACAGTTTCCAATTTATAGGAGCTGGGTCATGTTTGGCACTCGACTAGTTCCTGCTTATTCTGGAAAGAAGGTATTCCTCTGTGATCCCTTGATCCACAATAAGTTGCCAAATGAGACTGATTCCAAAGTTGAGTCTTTCACATCCAACCCAGTTGTTACAGCTGCACATTGATAAATAGATACTTATTTCCAATAGTTCAGTTTTTGCTTTCCTTCTTAGCTAGTCTGTCTCACAACTTTCTCTGTCATAATTCCAAAAGGATTCCTTCCCTGAATGAATAGCTATATTTCTGATGCAAAGAACATTAGGTTGACTATGAAGAGAAGTCAGACTCTTTCTTAAAGGAAATATTTTTATCATTCACCCCCTCCTCCCAGAAGATGACCTGGACACATTTATCATTCAGCCCTCATAGATCTTTTAATTGAACTGCAACATATATTAAGACTAGAAATTTAGTAGTTAACATTTCATTGATCATTTTCCAATTAATAAATGCATAGAATTTGTTTTAATTGATACGATTTATTTAAATAGTCATATAATTCAATGATAATTAAAAATCTTGAGAAGATTCACAAACACAACTCAACAAAGTAAAGAGTAATGAGGGGACAATCACAACAGCAACAAGACACAAAAAGCCTCATGGAAACTGACATCGTGATTTGTTCCCTCTTCCATAACTGTTTATAAAGCACCCACTGTGAGCAAAAATATTCTGCTTAATGCTCAGGTGGTTCTCAATCACTATCAAGGCATCAATTCCAACCCTTCCCAACTAACTCTAGTGCGACCTCATTCACAAAACTGGTTTTATAAACTGGTTCCTCTTTAGAGGTACAGGGACTAGAATTAAGACACATATCTGGGTAGTGTACACAATTCAACCCATAATACTAGCGGTACTATTGAACATCCTAAAATGTCCAAGACACACACCTTTCTACACACAAGAAAGAATCATTCAGCCCCCCAAATGGCACCTGTGCCAATTCTAAGGAGCTCTGCTTTATTTCCTATTTCCTACAATCTATATTCTGCGATCTATGACAATTCAAATGAATGCTAAGTGTACATCCTGAAAGCACATGCAGATGTAAGCAAAACAGATTAGAATATGTATAAGGTCAAATATATGTGGGTCAAGGACATGGGCATGAGTGTGGTGCATCACTGAGAGGTGGGGATGCCCATTTCACTCACCCAACAGTGTTTATGGGTCACAATGCTGCCTTGTTTCCACAAACAGAATATACCTTATATACTGGAGTATAAGCCAACCCGAATATCAGCAGAAGCACTTAATTTTGTCACAAAGACTGCACTAAAAATGTGCTGAGAATTTCAGCTTGTGCACAATGCACAAGCTCAATGCTCAATGCATATGCTCAATGCAGTTTACACTTCTTTTCCTCTTGAGGTATTGCAGAGATGACAAGGTATGGAAAAGAATTTGAATCCATAGAATCCGGACTACAACTGCCCTATCTTTCCCTCTGTTCCATGGGGCCATCACATGAGATTAGCAGAGGAAGCAATCTATAGGCTCTTTATTGCAGTTGATCTGTAGGGAATAAAAAATCAAAAGAATTGGCATTGAGTCAATTGCAATTCATGGTGAGACTATCCACTTCGGGGAGGAACTGCATGCACTACATGGGTTTTTAATGCCTGGGACCTCTAGGAAGTAGATTGACAGACCATTCTTCGGAGGTATCTTTGTATAGATTTGAGTCACCACTTTTTTGGCTAGTGGCTGAATGCTTAATCACTGCACAGAAAGAAGGACATAAAAAAGAGACAACCCACAGTGTGGTCCCTTTATCTTATCGGGATGGCAAGCTATTCTCCTGCTCACTTTTTACAACTATCTTCCAGTGTCCTACCTTTCAGGAGCCATTGTAGGATTCTTTATCTACATGTTCCATGCTCACTACTCAAATTATCTTTATTCCTTTGTTCCATCAGGTTAAGCCCACAATCTGTTCCTGTGAAGATGTACAGACTTGGGAACTCAAAGAGGCAGTTCCACTCTGTCCTATTAGTTCATCATGAGGCATTATTGACTCAAGGACTGGGAGAGTGAATCTTTGTTGGAGCACCGCAAAGTTCTTTCCATTCCTGACAATCTCACCCACATCTAGAATCTCCATGTTCTTCACTGCAGCAATGACTACATTCCTTCTCTCCCCTAGGCCCTGGTGTACCTGCCTGTGGTCTTCAAAGTGTAATCCAACTGGCATAAATTGCCTGTATACACACACATGCCCACTTCTTTGCAAGTTCCTTTTAATTGTGTCTCCCTAAGTGAGCCTATTCTCGTGGTTCTACTCTCTAGTAACAGATGTCAAATGTATGATGTTTTATTTATGATGGGACTGTAAATAACCTCTTAGAAATTAGCATTTATAGAATATAGGCATTTTTATCTACACTGTTTGCAATAGTGAAGTTCATAAAATTGACATCTAATTACAACTAACAAGCATGATGTTATTAAAAATAAAACAAGAAAGAAAGCAGGGAAGATTATATTACCCATAATGTTTATTCTACTGTAGAAACTTGTAATTATCAAGACTATTGCCTGATACCCCCATATGATAATCCTGTTGCTGGGAAAGAGTGCAAACCACACTGCGTAGTTTCAGTTGGGTTCCAAGGGACAAAACAATATATAGCAGGGACAGTAAAAAATGGTGAAAGTGGATTGATAATCAAATTTATTCTAACGGAAATGTGTCTAATTATTAAACCAATGGACCTAGATCTGTTGTTAGTGTCAAGAGGGAAAAAAAGCAACAAGGGAGAAACCCTGCAAAGGAGAATGTTGAGAGAGTGAAAGAAATGCAGGAACAAAGAAAGCATGCATGGGACAAGTTTAAGACACCAGAGAAGAGAATGATGCCACCTGTGTTGTTCATGCTTGGGTCTCATCAGGAACTTTAATCTGCAGGTTGAAGGATGTCTTTACTAGTATTAAAGGTATAAAGTCTGGTTTCAGAAACAGTGACCCGAACTGGAGATAAAACCAAAAGACAAATTTTTTGGCACCATATTGAGAAGGACACATGACTAGCTTATTTTTGGGGTACAAAGAAACAAAAAAACTGTGACTGTATTTTAATACAGAACAACTCATTCATCAGATAACATTGTAAGATCCAACAACTCTTGTTTACAGGTTAATGCAAATTAAGGCTCTCTAATGGTAGAAATAATGATAGCACTGCCTTATCATTAGCAAATCTTCAGAGAACTACCAAATGCATTGCTTCTTGGAATCCCTATTAAAACTTGGTGAAGTCCAAGAGTGTTTATTCCCATCTTAGTAAATGTGGAATCTGAGATGCTTCAAAGTGTAGTGTCTATCAGCAGGGTCCTCAAACTACAGCCTGGGAGTCACATGCAGTCCTCTGAGAACATTTATCTAGCCCACCAGGTGTTTTTGCTGCCACTCCATTCCTATTTAGCAGCTAACTAATCCCAGGCCCACAATGAATTTGTTCATAGTTTTTGTTTTTGTTTTTTTAACTATAGTCCAGTTCTCCGATAGTCGGAGGGACAGTGAACTGGCCCCCTGTTTAAAAAGTATGAGGCTCCCTGGATAAGCTACTTGCTACGGGCATGGGTAGAATTATAACTCAGTCTACTGCTCTTATAAAATAAAAAATTTAATTTAAATAGGTAGCCTGAACTAATTTCTATCTGAGAATCTATCCTAGTCAGCTTCAAGTGGTTCATGGGTATATTGTATGAAAAGACAATGGGATTTTCGCACAAACTTTTTGAAGTCTCACATCTAACCTCAGAGTTAAGGGTGCAGAGTATGTACCCCCATTGCCTGGATGCAAACATAGCTCACACATTGACAAGTAACCATAGGCAAGTTACTGATATTTTCATCATCTCGATGTTTCTACAAAGTGAACTTTATCTTACCTCTTAACACTTGGAGCTGTAGTAAATCTCAAAAAGTTAATACATGTAAAGTTCCTTAAGTGTTTCTAACATATTCCTTTGTTGTTTTTCTAATCAGTGGCCTCAAGTCCATTCTAACTCATAGTGATCTTTTGTATAATAGAATGAAAAAAATGCCTGGTCATGTTTGAGCCCATTGTTGCCTCTATTATGTCAGTCATGTTATTGCTATGTTTTAATGTTTTCACTTTTTACTGCAATCTTCTTATAAAAGGTGATATTCATTGATAACCATCAGTGTTTCAGGTCCTCTCTGCTTCCAACAAGCAAAGTTGACACATTGTATATCAATGGCCGCGAATGAAACTTCTACCAATGGTGACGTCATGTTCTTCTTCATATATTGTAGCTTCTCGGATGATTTTCAAAGCACACAGATTGAGTAAGTATTGTGATACATTACAACTTGGCCACACACCTCTCTTAATTTCAAACCATACTCTATTCCCATGTTCTCTTTGAATAGTTTTCTCTTAGTCTGTGGACAGTTTCCACATAAACACAATTAAATATTCATGAACCTCCATGTTTCGCTGTCTGAAGTTATTAAAACACAGACATATTTCTAGTGCACTATACATCTGGCTAAGATCCATGTGGTCTCAGCACTAATATCCTTGGTTTCACATTCCCTTCTGACACCACTTTTCTAAGGCAAAAAGTACTGCTACAAAAATCACAGGATGTTTCTTTAGTAAGTAGTAACACCAAAGTGTGAAGTTACTGCCTTTCTACATGTCTTCTGTCAATACATATCTGTACAATTCTAATGATAGTATTTCCCTCTCTCTAACCTTTTCTTGAATTATCCTTCACTAGACAATTTACACAATGTCAAAAAATCAATCTGAGTACACTCAAGGGGCACAAATCTTGATTCTTTTAAAAGTACTTAAATTTGGGGGGCAAAGAGATGTCTGAATGGGCAATATCAGGAAAGTAGGGTAGGCAGTATAAGGTTTCCAAACAAATTATTGTGGGATAATAATATATCCTTAAAGAATAAGCAGGCATATTATAATAGGAAACAAAAAAGTTAGCACAATTTTTCTGGCAGTTTCCAATTTTCTTAAAATGTCTCCTGAACCAGTCCTTGTGGTCATTCTGGATCCGTAGAGGAAACATATCAAAATTTCCTCGTTCAAATTTCTATAAACTGGGGACCATAATCTTCCCAGCTTCCTACTTTTGCTTTAAATGTGACTGGCCTAGCTAATCCCCAAACATCCGTGACTCCAGTACTCATGCAGACTTCTATGTTCTTCAGTAAATATATTGGGTGAGAATTGCCCTCAGTGTTACCATTTGTTCTTTCTTTGCCCTTCTCTAATGTCTCTTTCCACAATTTTCCCTCTTTCCTCCTTATGCTTTTTGCTCAAGAGCCAGCTTCTTGTCTTCTCTAATCACATGATTTAATAGTGGAAGCCCTTTGTGATAGTCATGTGCTTATGTTAATTTTATGATTGAGATGTTGGGGTGGTGTCTAGCCTGTTAATCTGGAGATAGCCATTGAGTAGCTAATGAGGCCTCTATGTGGGCATGGCTTTCTCCTGATACGTCTGGGAAGTCTCGCCAAATTTCCCTCGTGAAGATGAGAAACTATCTCCCCAGTTGTTGGGAGTTAGTCTCAGAGACAATGAATCACAGACAAGACAAGATGGCAGCATCCAAGAAGCTGGAGGAGCTGGCGGAGAGGCCAAACAGTTTTGCTCTGATGGAGTCACACCTCTGAAGCTGGGGCGGCCACATGGAAACTTCTGTCAGCAATGAGTTGCTTCTGCCACCACAGGATGCTATTGATGGACCCTGAGCCATGTGAAGACCCCTGCCAGCGCCGGGATTCTGCACCCACTGGCCTTTGACTTTGTGAATTGGAAAGAGACCTTATAGACTGATTTTGGGCATATGGGTTAATATCGGACTTATGACTTTGAACTGCACTGGGCTGGGATGTTTTCTCAATGTCCTGTTCCTCTTGTATATAAACCTTTTCCTTATGTCCATATGCGTGTCTATGAAATTTGTTTCTTTACTCTACTCGGACTAACACACCCCTGTTCCCTGACATTCCTATGTGCCTCTTTTACTGCTTCTATTTCCAAAGCACTTATCAGCAACCTACACATAGTGTATAGCATTATATTATGTATTTGTGTATTATCTTATAGTGTTCCCAAGTATTCATAATAAAATAAACTTTTGAGAATATGATTTGGGGTTTTGCTGGTTTGGCTTTTTTGGTTGTTCAAGTTTCCAATGCATCCTTGAGACCTAGGGGTCTCACATTACAGGGGTTATTCTTTTTTCTTCTTTTTTATTTCCAAATATTTTCTACTTGAGCCCTTGGTATAAGCACCTCTTCCCCCTCCTCCTTTTTTATAAATCATTTTATCGGGGGTTCAGACAACTCCCATCACAATCAATACACACATCAATTGTATGCAGATCACATTTGCACACTTGTTGCCATCATCACTCTCAAAAATCCTTCCTCCACTTAGGTCCCCCAGTACGAGATCCCCACTCCCCCTTCTCCATGAACCCTTAATAACTTATAAATTGTTATGATTTTTTCTTATCACATACTGTCGATGTATCCCTTCACTCACTTCTCTGCTGTCCACACCCCAGAGAAGAGGTTATATGTAGATACTTGCAATTGGTTCCCCCTTTCTACTCCACCCTCCATCCACCCTCCCAGTACCACCACTCCCACCACATGTATTGAAGGACTTATCTATCCTGAATTCCCCATGTTTCCAACTTCATTGTACATCCCCTGGTCTAGCTGGATTTGTCAGGTAGAATTGGGATCATAATAGTGGGTGGGAGTAAGCATTTGAGAACCAGAGGGAAGTTGCATGCATTGCAACTACACCGTACCTAGACTGACTCATACCTCCCTGCAACCTACAGCAGTTATTCTTTGAGTATTTCTTGAAGGAATAAATGAGTATTTCCTAAATATCATTATACTTGATGCAAATTGATGCACAGATATGGTGATAGGAAATTAAAGAGATAAATACCTTTATCTGAAGTTACTTTGAGCTAGTTAGCATAAGAAAATGAGTTTTTCC
The DNA here is from genome assembly GCA_004026705.1 of Nesogale talazaci. Taxonomy (NCBI): domain Eukaryota; kingdom Metazoa; phylum Chordata; class Mammalia; order Afrosoricida; family Tenrecidae; genus Nesogale; species Nesogale talazaci. The sequence continues at coordinate 111,268 of PVJH01002774.1, forward strand.
CATCACACAACCTATTTTATTTTGGTACTGGTTGCTAGAGCACAAATCTATCTGTAGAGTAGTTCTTTATTTACCTTTTTCTTAAAATATGTTTATAGAGCCCTTGAAAAATTTTGAGTGAGGCAGACATTAATTTGACGTAAGCAGGATCCAAGAAGTCCTGCTTTCTCTAGACACAATGTCATCTAAGTGTTCACCTATTCTATTATGTTAGTCAGAATAATCAGGTCCAAAAGATGTCTATGTCCTACTTCCTGGGATTTGTGAATAGATTATTTAACAAATCAAGGAAGAATTAATGCTACAGATGGAATTAAGGTTGGTAAACATTTGCTCTTGAGGTGGTGTTATTCAGACTGTGGTTAACTTTTACAGAATGCATTTTGACTCACGGCCACCTCTTCGGATACAGAGTAGAACAGGTCCAATGTGAATTTGGCAATATTACAAGTGTCTTTTGAGTGAAAAGAACCCTACTGGTGTATTGGTTTTGATGTGGGCTGCCAACCACAAGGTCAGCAAAAAGTCACCAGCTGCTCCCCCAGAGGGAGCCAGGCTTTCTACTCCCATAAAGAGTTATGGTCTTGACCAGGGGCAGTTCCACCCTGCCCTACAGAAGAGCGTCACTGCAAGTGGGCATCAACTTGATAGCAATGAGGTTGTTTGTTCTTTTTTCTTGTTTTAGTGAAGGGTAAGGATATTTTGGGGTGGTAACAAAGATGAATGGTGATGCAATTGCTGCCTTTTGGGAAAATAAAAAAGAAGAACAAAAGCCCCCAACACTGGTGACTTCTAGAAGCTGGAACAGGCAAAGAAAAGCCTTCTTCTCCAAAGCCGTGGGGAGAGATGCAATGCAGCTGACATTTGACTTCTGATCTCAATTGTGAGGTACTAAATCTGTGTTGTTTTAAGTCAGCAAGTGGGTGGTCATCTGTTATGACAGCGATGGGAAGCTAACACATCTATTATTATTTCTGCGAGACACCTCAATCATTAGCACAGCACACGAAGCCAAAAGTAAAGGTAGCCTGAATGTCCACCATTCTGCTTCAGCCATAAGAAGAGCAGAAGGCAATCCATCTTGGACCTGCCATCAATTTATGGGTGCCCTGAAGGTTGAAGTTTGAGTTCTTCCCTTCATCAAGTCCATATGACCAAATGTTATGAACTTAATTTTCCATATCGTGAAATGCCATCCAAATAACAACTCGGGCTAAAGCTATATATAGATTGACACCTCCCCCCTTGCCTTAAGATACAAAATCCGAAAATGCAGCTGGACCCAACATGAAAAAGAATAAATGTTTCCTTCCCTTTTGCAACACACAAAACCTGCTTTAAGACATAATCACACAAAAATATACTAACGTACATCAATTTAGAATTATGATGGACTGAATTTTTAAATTTAACCCAATTCAAGTAAATGCCTATCTATTGCTTCTAATTATACAACGTTCTCTTGTTTTCTTTTCTTTTTTTTTTAATGGAGACTAGAGATTTGGTGGGACAGGACTTAGCACTAGAAGTTTATGTGTGTGTATGTATATATATATATAAATATGTGTGTGTGTGTGTGTGTGTGTATATATATGAGTGTGCTTTCTCAATTCAGAATGGAAAAGGCTTTTAACAGCAGGTCTGTAGATTTTTAAAAATCCTAATTAGACTGAATTAAATGACTAAATGCTACTAATTACTTTTTAATTTCAAGAGAGATGTTTACAAAGCACAGTATAATGAGTAATACAGTACTTCAAATGATTACTAATGTTGCCATTTTGTCTGACTTAATCTCAATTAGTATAAATCACATTGTCATCATGTTAATTGCCATTTCTTTCAAGCAAAATGCTAATTTCTTTTTACAATCTTACAATTGCTATTTGTTTGCTTCAGAATATTCCATTTGAACAACCTAATAAACAGAACATTTATAGCTCCTGCCATTTGAGGTGAATGCAGTTGTTTTTAGCATATTTGGAAGGTAGTCATAGTTTTTACTTACTTTTTAATAAAAGAAAGCTTTCAACTTTTAACCATATCCCATGACAAATGGCGGCTTTAATTCCACAGAAGTGATCTCCCCACCCATCGACCAGACTGCCAAATGGAGTGATCATAAGATCCAGGAGTGATCACGTATGCCATATTTCTCTGAAGAACGTGACCATTAGAAATTGGTCTTTATAATCAACCTTTGTTTATAAAGAATGTTTAGGATTGTTCTGTTTGCTTTATATTTTCTCCAACATCTCTTAGCTGTTCTACTCATATGGATGTACAGTTCTTTATTAGAATCAAGTAGCTCATCAACCATAAATCAGTGCTGCTGTGTAGCTCAGTGTCAATGGATCCCATGATGAAGTTGTTCCTTTTTGTCCTTCATCATCACATGCAGAGACCCACTGTCATTGAGCCAATTCAGTTGCATAAGGAGCCGTAATAATTATGCAAACCTCCTAAAACAAGAGTGAACCACAAGTGTAAGGGCTCTTCTAGGCTTATATCATTTAAAATATTTATGATTACATATTCTAAGTTTATGTTCTGATCAACTTTTTTCTTTCTCAAAGCCACTGATGCTTGTTCTATTCATCAACTACTGTGTAAAGATCTAATCTAAAGCTTAGTATCTTAGAAATAAAGATTCCATGAATAGGAGTTTGGACTGGATTCAATTGGTGGCTTGTCTATGAGCTTTATGGCATTAGTAACAAGTATGGAGGTAGGTCCAGGGACCTAAGATCTACTTCCCTATTGGCCACCTGCTGCTCTCCACTTTCTCTCTGACTCTACAAGAAGACTCACTGCCAAGAGCCTGGTGTTTCTTCTTATCTGTGCTTCACACACCATGTGGCTACAGTGTAGATGGACTCTGTAAATGGCAGTCCTAAGTGACAGGGCATAAAAAACAAAGATTTGGATGATGCCACTTTCACAGTCCCAGGATGTTTCTGCCATTATGGACGGTTAGCTCAGGAGGGCCTTAGCTAAGCCTGTCCAGCTCCAAAGAAGGAGACTTCTTCCTCAATAGGCAAGTATTCAAAAATTTAATTGACCAAAGGGCCAATTGTCTACAGCTTGTTTTGTTCTTTAAAGACTATTTTCTAAATACATAGGAAGGAAGTCTCAGATCTACAGTCACAGTTAAAAACGTATTGTTTTCCATGATCAACCTACAGGAAGTGAAGAATAAGTAAGTACTAGAAAACAACATTTAATGGCAGTATATCCAGATTTATAATTTTTTAATGTTTCAAGAGCTGAAGTGTTTTCCCCTGTGCTTGCTCACGTGACCTTTTACCTGTCTAGCCAGGTAAACAAGAAAGAAGTAGGGTAATAAAAGAGTTGCAAATACTGAGGTTTCAAAATATCCAAGTTTTAAATCAAAATTTCTTCCTCCTTCTCCAGTTCTGTAGTTTAATTTCTTAGTAACAACATCTTTACTAGTCCCTGCTTATGATGAGTTCCCAAAGTTACAGCCATGTGTCCCTAAGCAATTATTTACCAGATAAACTCACAGAGGTATCAATCCAAGTAGTAATTTAAATTACTTAAGACTAGTGCCTGATCTATAAGCATTACTTTAATCAACAGCAGTGCTTAGATCTGAATATGGGATCATGGCAGTACCAGAACTGAGTAGTAGGAGGCTAAAGTCAAACACTCATAAAGAGGGGCAGCCTTCACTTTGTAGGGAAAATATCTGGCAATTTGCTCCCAGAAAGATTCACCATAAAGCAAATCCTAGAAGATAGCATCCTGCAAAAGCCTAAGGAGCAATTCTAGCTTGCCGGAGGTGGTTGCTGTGAGTTAACATAGACACGTGGCATTTGTGTAAACCTTAATGTACCTGTTAGTCCAGGTAGACTAGAGAAACAAATTCACGAACATGCACATGGATATAATAAGGGAAAGGTTTATATACAAGAGGAATGGAACATTGAGAAAGCATCCCAACCCTATCCAGTCTAAAGTCATAAATCCAATATTAGCTGTCATGTCCAATACCAGTCTATAAAGCCTCCTTCCAACTTACAAAGCACATGTGATGACACCAGGACAATCACAGGTGAGTAACTGCAGAGTCTTATGTGTTTGGTGGCAATAGAAACATCTCAGCACTTACAGGGGTCTCCCTGTGACTTCTCCAGCCCCAGAAGTTTGGTCTTCACCAGGGCAAGCCCATGTGGCCTCTTCTCTGGCTCCTCCATTCTCCAGCAATCAGGATTAATTAGCATGCTGTCATCTCATCATGTCAGTAGTTTGACTCCAGGAGAGAAGGAGTCAAGTCTCTCTTCTCCAATTGTGAAATACCGCAAGATTTCCCAGAATTCTCAGGAGAAAGCTCATGCCCACACAGAGGTCTCATTGGCTATCTCCAGATTGGCAGGCTATACTCCACCTCTAGACTCCCAGTCATGAAATTGACATCAAGTATATGACCACCACAGTACCCATTCATTACAGGCTAACAGAGTTTGAGTCAGGGTCAAAATGGAGGAGACAAATTTTAAATGATAGGGTGATCACAAGCTTTTGAAGACTTTTGAAGTCTTTGAAAACTATTTTAAATGCTTTAAGGTTGTCTCTGCATCCAAGTTCTGCTGCTCTAGTAGGAAATATAATTCCCCTGACAGTACTGTAGCATCTGTATTCCACTGCAACCACTGAATCCCTTTTGTAGACACCAGAAGGGTGTACTTTGCTAAGCCTTGTTTTTGAGGCTGATTCAAGAGCCAGGCAGTAACAAGAGCCAAAGTCCAATAAAACCAGTGATATTTACTCTTTAATACAGTGCCTCTTCCCAAGATGTGCTTCCCCTAGAGAGTGATCACAGTTTTTATTTGGGGAGCTTGTAAAATACAAAATGATGAAAAGTACTTCTCCCCCCACCCCCATCCCACCCCCAATCCTGTCTCTATCATTCCTTTAGTCAACAACAGCAGAGTCCTGGCAGATTCACATATGATTACATAAAAAATCAAGTTTAGCCATCAGCACTGAGAAATGTTTTAAAGAGCAAGATTGCTGCACTGTAATGAGTTTGTGGAACACCTTTGGGCAGACAATAAGCTTCAAGACAAGTGATCCCTCAGAAGTTTCCCCAGTTCATTCAGCAGGAGAAAGATGGGACTTTCTACTCCAGTGAACAATGGCAGTCTCAGAAAAGTGAAGAATTGTCTGTACAAGTCAGCATCTACTTAATGACAGTGAGTTTTTGTTTTGTTTTGTTTTGATTTGATTTGTTTTGATTGGCTACTAGGAAATGCCTTCAAGAATTAGACTACATGCTTTGTGAATGATACCCAGGCCATGAATGTGTAGATGAAGAGTCTCAGGTACTGTGTTATCCCTGGAGATTGGGGATAGTACAAATTGTTAGTACTAGGATGTCAACTTGTTTGGTGGTTAAAGTCTACCCTAGAGTGACATTGGAAGAAAGGCCTGGTAATCTATATCTGATACAGTACATTTCTAATTTGACACAGATAGGGTTACATAGGAATCTATGCAGTGACTGTGGTTTCTCAGAGTTTGGGGGTGGGGGAGTGCAGTAAACCTGAAAAGACTCCCAGTCCCCTTGTGCATTCCTAGAGAACCTGTGGGTGGTTTTCACCTAAGGTGGACAGAAACAAGTTTGGACTGGAGCATGACCAGGAAATATTGGGACAAAGGAATATCAGGGACAAAGAATTCAAGATCATAAGAGAGGAATGAATGCAAGCATCAAATCCTATAAATACTTATGAAATTGAAAATATAAGACAAAAGCAGACTCTGAGGCTTTGGAGCTAGGGACTCAAGTGTATGCAGCAAGTAACTGTGAAGGGGCCAGTATTTGCAATTAAAATCACAAGGCTTTTAGGGACTAATGACAGGATTTATGAATCTCCCTCGCTTTCATTAGCCTCCATTTCCTAATCTCTTGATTGGGTGCAATACTAAACAAAAACTCCAGTGCTGCCGTCTAGCCAATGCCGATTCACAGTGATCCTATAGAACAAGGATCTGTGAGTTCCTGAGACTGTAATTCCTAAGGGAGTAGAAATTCCTGTCCTTCTCACATGGCGTATATGGTGCTTTGAAGAGCTGACATTGTGGGCAGCAGTCCAGTGTGCCACTGCTATGCCACCAGGGCTTCTGAGTTTAATTCCATATTCCTATTCATGCCACAATGCACAAACAGGAGAAAGGGGATTTGAGAGTTGAATATTATTAAAAATATTAAATTCCTAAAATTTTCATTTCCCATATGTAAATGACTCCTTGGTCAGTTCCTACAATGAGATTCGGTATTCCAGGGGAAGGGGAAGCATAGGCGGGAACTATGAGCCACTGGTTGACTTTGGTAGTTAAATTATATCCTTTCTTCTCCTAAGTCCACAGAAAGGCTAATCTCAAGTGTGTCAAGTCTGAGAAGAAAGATAAAAATGTCACTAATCCCAAGGACTGTTAGAGGATGTGGGGGTGAATGAACCAATACATCTTGGAATACTTAGAGCCAGAGCATTATCTTCTCATCTCCTGTGCGTTGGACATGTCAGCAGGAGGGACAACCCTGTGAAAAAGGACATGATGCTCAGTAAAGACGAGGCTTACCAGAAAAGAGCGAGGCCTTCAGCGATGTAGGGATTGACACAGTGGCGGCACCAAGCAAATCAAGTATAGAAACAATTATGAGGATGACACAGAACTGGGCAATATTTAATTTTTTCTGTACACACAGTTTCTATCAGTTGGGGCTGACTTGGTGGCACTTAATAAGGCAGCAAACTCTAAAAGACCGTCTAGCCCACAGACTCTGCCAACACACTTCTGGAATAACCCCTCATCCAACAGAGTGTGAATGGTCCTGAAGAGTTCTTCCAAGGAAAGAAGCAAGAGAGTTGGTGAAAAGAGAAGAAAAGTTTTGTGCTGTTGTAATTCAATTAGCTATTTCAGTTTCACTGGGTGTCCCAAGGTCAGGGGTAGTTAGCTGAACTTAAATCAAGTGATATTTAATTGAATCTAGAGAAATAATCTCTGTTCTCACTACTGTACCCATGCACATCTAGAAATGTATGATTCATAAATCATCCTGTAAGGGTATGCATTGTTTCTGCCCTTCCTTCACCAAAAATGTCAGGGTTTTATTGTGTTCAGTCTTTTTTCAGGCATTACATTTAGAAGACATTTACACAGTGGATAATAGGGTAACCATGATGGTAAAAAACTCACAGCTATGTCATATGGGATTGTAATAAAACTTTTTCACCCTCTGCACTATTGACATTTCAGAGTGAATAATTTTGTTGTGGGGTGGCAGTGTACACTTTCTTGTGCATTTCAGAATCTCTCACAGCAACCCCAGTCTCTATGCAATAGAGTCCAGGAGAAAACTCCCTACCAGCCATTAAAGTAATCAAAATCACTAATTGTTTTTGAGGATGTAATTGCACCTCCCATGCACACACCCATCCTCTTGAGAATTGCTGAAAAGCAAAGGTGCATGGATTTATAATCACTGGAAAAGTTATTCTAAGTATTAACCTCAGTAGTCTACCATGATGATTCAAACTTAAAAGAAACCGAAAGCTGTGCATCTCAATGTTCCTCAGGGATCTGATGACCCAGACCACTTTAAAGCAAATCACTCTCTGGATATTAACCACATACCAGATATGATACAAAGGAGTCTCGCAGGCATCTCCAAATGTGTAACCATTTACCAATAAGAGTGAGATTCAACATGGTCTAAGTAGCTGTGACTAAATTGAAAATCACAGAAGTGAGTGTGAAAAAAAGAACAGGAGAATAGGTTTTAACTGAAGAGTTGATTTGAAGCCCCTGAATATCCTTAAAGAGAAGTTGATTGCCAATCTGAAAGAAAGCGACAAAGTGGCATCACAGATCAAGGAGGCTATCAATCGTAATTCTGACATGATATGGTTGTTTGTAGTTAAAGGAACCCTAGGGGTGTTACAGGTTAATCACTGAGTTACAAACTGGAAGGTTGTGGGTTCAAACCCATCAACCGCTCTTCCAAGGGAAAATGAAGCCGTCTGCTGGTACAGATGTGCAGCCTCAGAAATCCTGAGGAATTCTCCTTTGTCCAAGAAGGAAAGCCACTGAGGAAGTGGTGCAGAGACCATGTCTGACCTATACTAGCGAGAGCGGGGCAAGAAGAATGCAACTCTACCTCTGCAAAAATATGGGGAATCTCAAACAGAAGTCAGACATACCTCCCATCTCCACCTTTCTTCACAAGATTCCCCTCCACAGCACACTACTTCTCTGTTGAGTTCAAGGACCTGTGGCAATGGCAACGTGGTATCCCACACAGAATAGGCAATTACGTCGATTTGTTGCTGCTAAGTGCCACCAAGCGGGCTCTGAAACACAGAGAGCCTAGACACAGCAGCATGCAACACTGGCAGCTCATGTACCATCGGCACCATTGTTCTTGTCCTCTCCAGCAGCCCATGGCTGGGACCTCTGTGTCAACCCATTCTGTTGAAGCCCTTTCCCTTCCTCGGCTAGCCCTCTACTTGATCAAGCAAGATGTCCTTCTCCAAGGACTGGTGTCTCCTGGCCACATGTGCAAATTATGTGCAAAGAATTCTCACCATTCTTGTTTCTAAGGAACATTAAGGCTGTACTTGACCAAGATAGATGTATTTTTCTTTTGGAAGTCTATGGTTCTTTCAATATTCTTTGCCAACACCATAATTCAAATGCATCAGTTCTTCGTTGGTCTTCCTTACTCAAAGTCCAGCATTCACATGCATATGAGGTCATTGAAAATACCATGGCCTGGGTCAGGTGCACCTTAGTCCTCATAGTGCTGTTTTTGCTTTTCAACACTTGCCCTTCAATGCAATACAACTTTTGATATCCTGACTGCTGCTCCCCTGAGCACTGACTGTGGGCCCAATCAAGACAAAATCCTTGACAATTTCAACCTTTTCTCTATTTATCATGGTATGTGTTACATAGTGGCCCATTTGTGAGGATTTGAGTTTTCTTGGCATTGAGTTGTAATCCATACTGGAGGTGCCAACCCCTGATTTTCATCAGCAAGTGTTTCAAGCAAGCAAGGCTGTGTCATGTGCATGCAACAGTTTATTAAGAAATCTTCTTTTACTTCTGATAGCTCATTCTTCTTCATATAGGTCAACTATTTGAATTATTTGTCCAGCATACAGATTGAATAAGTATGATGAGGAAACATAACTGTGATGCACATCTTTCCTGATTTTAAACATGTAGTATCCCCTTATTCTGTTTGAAAGGCTACTTCTTGTTCCATGTACAGGTTCCACATGGGAATAATTAAGTTTTCATGAATGCATGTCCTTTCCAAGGCTATTTATAGCTATTTTGTTGTTTTTTTAATGATCCATACTTCAAATTTCATTTTATAGTCAATCAAACAAAAGTAAGCATCTTTCTGGGATTTTCTGTTTGGAGTCAAGATCCATCTGACAATAGAAATGATATCCCACATCCTCTTCTGAATCCACCTTGGATTTCTGGCAACTCTCAGTTGCTGTATGATCTTCAGCAAAATGACACTGGAATGTGATACTCATGTTATTGTTCTATACTTTCCACACTTTGATGGCTCACTTGTCTTTGAAATGGACACAAAATAGATCTCTTGCTGTCAATTGGCCAGGCAGCTGTCTTCCAAATTGCTTGGCACGGATGAGTGAGTGCTCCATTAATCCTTGATAAATGCCCAAAGAGCACCCTACTCTGACAACCAGTATCCTCCCTAAATGTACTCCACTTCATTTGTTCTGTTGGCTTAGAAACCCATTCTTCTATCAGATGGTCTTGATTCTATGCCATCTGGTGGCAAGAGCACTTTGCACTCACTCTGGGAGTGCACTCGGGGAGTTTGCACTCACTCTGCTGGTGACTCAATGGCCTTGAAAGTCATGGACTTCTCTGTACTTCTGGGATGGCTCACTTTATACCCAGCTGAATGGGTATAAAACTAAACAGTCTTGCAGTTAGAGTCCTCTATACCTTCCTTCCATTTCCTCCGGCATCACTGAGTAATGTAGGTGGCAGTAGGAAGCCCAGCCTTGCTCCTGGAGAGCTGCTGCTGCATTTGAACTGCCAACTCTGTGGGCCACAGTCTCACACACAACCACTATGCCACCAGGGCTCAGCTCCTCTATACCTTATTTACATGTGGCCATGAAGTCACTGTGTGAGAGTTACAAAGACTATGAATAGACTAGTCAGACCTAGTAATTTCATCACATTTATGATCTGCATTTCATAGATGTAGACAAGAATACCTATCCCAAGACATACCCTGAAAAGAGAAATTCATCAAATTTAGTAATTACTTAAAATTCATATAATAATCCAATAGCTGTTGATTCAGTTTCCACTACCAATATGTTTCTCTCCTGCTGGGCATGGATCCTGAGTTTGCATTTGATATGTTTTATGGAGATGGGACATCAGGAATTGGGGGGAAAATTATTGAAGTAGCATAGATCCCCCAATTAAAGCACTCTGAATCAGGCAAACAATAATCAGCATCATCTATTAAGAATATATTAAATACCAGGAAAATTATTAAAATAACTACATATTTTGGCACAATTAACTTATTAGAAATACTGTATTTTGGGTTTTTTTTTTTGTTTTTTGGGGACATCACTGCCCTCTGGTGGTGGGAGTAGGAGGCCCAGTCTTGCTGCTGGATTTGAATCTCCAATCCAGTGGGCCACAGTGCCGCGCACAACCACTACACCACTGAAATACTGTATTATAACAGTGTTACAGTTCTCACTTTACAATCAAAGGCACAGAGTCAAAGAAAAATGAAGTCCTTGTCCAGATACCCATATGTGTGCCATTGAAACTACTACACATGATGAACCTGTGTGTGTCAGAATAAAATAGTTCCATACTACTGTTTGTTTGTAACTCTGTATTCTAACTTGGGTGAAATTTTCAGCATAGATTAGGTTTTCCTTTCAATGATTTATGTGCATTTTATACTGTAACACTGATTATAATTCCCTCAATGCATAAGCAGTCTTCCTACTTGCTCTCTGGTTTCCCCATTTCCATTTGCCCTTCCTTCAAGCTTCTTCTGGCCTACTGAACTTTGCTTTTGAGGAATATTGTCCTTTTGGGTTTCGTATCATTGATTATACTTCAAGTTACAGCCCACTCTAGTGTTATTATACATTTTACACACCTGCCTCTTATTAGTCAAAAAACTGATCCCCATGCGTAGTTCAGTTCCAGGTTTGAAGAATTGCAAGGGCCATAGTCCTGTGGTTTCACTAGTCTTTATCAGACTAGTGTATCTGGTCTTTTTATAATTAAAAAATATCTTCCACATTTATTACATTTTATCCCTGTCTGCCCGGACTTTCAAATTTGCTCATAATCCAGGGGGCTGTAAGGGCAGCCAGACACCATCTACTTCTGCTGGGCTCAGAGTAGTGGAGATTGGTTTGGTGGGTCCACCAGTCTTTTAGAACAGTTGTTCTTCTTGACTCCCTTTTCCTTCATTCCTCCTTGTTCCAAAGAGAGAACAACCTCTCAGCTCTCTGCTCAAAAGGTGTTCAAGTCCCAGTTGCTCCTCCTCAAGTAAGATGTAAAATATTGTCTTTGGGCCTTACGTTATGTCCTTTGGCTTATCTCTCCTCTGAGACTGTGGTCCTGTGTCTCCACGGTGTTTTCAATTACTGATTTTTCAGAAGTAGGTCACCAGGACTTACTTCTGGGATGTCTCCAGGTGAATTGGAGCCAGCAAACTTCCAGTTATCTGTCAAACATGTGAACTATTTACTCCACCTTGGAACTCCCCTGATTCACATAGATTGTGCACATAATTGGAAACCAAATCCTTCTTTCCGCCCCATATTATTTTCCCTCCACCCTTGCTTTATTCCCACACAGATCACGGCCTCTTTCTTCTTTCAGCACCAGCAAAATGATTGACTGTGTGGAGACGTCAGGCAGGAATCCCATGGTTTCGTTGCATTCCCCTTCCACCCACTCTTTTAGGTTTTGTTATTGAAGTTCATCATTAAAAGCTAATTTGGATGCCCCAGTGACTTATAGAACCTTCTAATGAACACAATAAAAGTGAGGAAACCATTCTCATTGCAGGATGCTCTCAGCTCTCACATTCTAACTGATTTGGGAGGATGAGTTCAGCTCGTTAGGAATCAGATTTGAAGGTCTTTAGCCCGAATATAGCTGAGCAGATGGGCAAATGCTCTAACATCCTGAGTTTGCTGCAGCAAAAGTAAGGCAGCTGGGAAGTGGGGAGGGCTCTAACTGGACCCAAAGGTATTTCAATTTTCTGCTTGAGCATCCAGGCACACTCAATGTTTACTCAGAACTTTTAGAGCCATTGAACTCTAAGGGCTGGCACCTACAGGCAGAACAGCTGACCACCCACGGGTGGAACTTCAGGGCTGCTGAGAAGATGGCCTCTGGTGGCATTAGCCTCCTGTTGCTAATGAAACCCTTACACTTCGTGTCTTTACCCGCAGGCCTAGTTTTTCAGAATGCCCCCTTTTAAGCTGCTCTCAGAAAATTGTGCAGCCCACCCAGCAAAGTTCACTTAAAACCATCCCAAATTGAGTTATTCCAACAGGACCAACTAGATGGCACCCAAGAGAGGCCTGTGGCTCTCCTATGTTGCAATTCCCCATTCACTGTCTTATATCTGGTACATTCTTAAGGACCACATTATAGGCTGCTGTGGATATGCCTGGTTTCTTGCTTCCCCATACTTCATGATATTTTTCATCTTTACTTCTAGCACAGTTTTCAATGCTTACTTTTTTGTTTTATATATGTGTGTATGTATACATATATAAACAAAAACCTCATTTTTACACAAACAACACATGCTTTCTACATTTGTATTTCCAACCTACCCCCTTTCCCCAGTAGGTATTTTTATAAGTGCTGTTATATATATATATATATGTGTGTGTGTGTGTGTTTATATATACATATACTGTCATTGAGTGGGTTCTGACACATAGTGACCCTATAGGATGGAGTACAACTGTGCCTGTGAGTCTCTGAGGCTGTAAATCATTGCTGTCATAGAAGGTCTTACCTCTCTGCCTTGGAGTGGCTGGTGTGTTTGAACTGTAAGCCTTCTATTTAGCAGCCTAACGCATAGCCCACTCTATCAGCAGCGCTTCTTTCTATCCATACTTACAGTCACTGTAAGTTGGAATTGATTCAATGTCAAGGAGTTTCGTTTGGGTCTGTTTACAAAGTGTGCTACACCTACATTAAGTGGCAGCATCATTAGGCACTTGACTGTGAAATGAATAGAAAACTTCACGAACAGCTGTCCTCTGTCACATGAGATTGCTGTGACGATGAATCCAACTAAACACTGCAAGACCCAACAACATGTGTAGATGCAACAAAACACTTGACATATCAAAACTCTACACATGTATGTTTCGTAAAATACATTTGCTATGTCATTCGACCATCATCTTTTGTCCTCTATCCACTTGCCCACTCTGGATATTTCATATGTAAGTGATACCACACAATAATCTTCCCTTTGGTGACTAACGTGTTTCACTCAGTATAATGCTATCAAGGCGCATTCTTGTAGCAAGGATCAGGACTTGGATTCTTGCTATGGCTGAGTAATACACCATTAACATCTCAAGCTAAGCTCTCAACCCCATGTCATTGATTCCATATATCCCAAACGTGGTTGACTCGAGGCGACGCCAAGATCCTCCCCCATATGATTGCTGTTGCTGTGGGTACCGTGCAGATATCTCAGAACTACAGAGACTCTGCACAACCGATCTCAAGCCTTCACAGCCCTGTGCCATCCTCACAGTCGTCCCTAGACTTAAGCACATTGATGCAGCCGCTGAGTCACTCCATCTGCTTGAAGACCTTCTTTTTATTCAATGTCCCTTCACTTTACCTTCTGCTATCCTTCTCCAAGGATGGTCCCTCCTGACAACATATCCAAACATGTAAGATGGAGTATTGTCATCCTTGCCTCTAAGGATCTGTCTGATCTTATTTCTTCTAAGGCAGATGGGTTTGTGCTTCTAGTACTCAAGGATATTTTAAATATTCTTGGCCAGATCCACAATTCAAATCCACTGATTCCTCTTTGATTTTCCTTATTCAATGTTCAACTTTCACATGCACATGGAATACTAGAGAAGACCATGACTGGGGTCAGGCACACCTTTGTCCTCAAAGTAATGTCCTTGTTCTTCAATACTCTAAAGAGGTCTTGTGCAGCAGATTTACCTAATGTTTTGATAACTTGACTGCTGCTTTGATAAACCTAGATTACGGATCCAAGCAGAACAAAATTCTTGACAATCTTTTCTTCATTTATTATTATGTTACATTTGGTCTAGTTGTGAAGATCTTGGTCCCCTTTACATTGATCTGAAACCCATCTTGAGGGCTACAATACTTGATTTTCATCAGCAAGTGTTTTAAGTCCCCTCACTTTCAGCAAGTGCGTGTCATTCATAGGATTAGAACACAACAAAGCTTAACATAAACCAGGATTCAAAATTTTCACAAAGAGGAGACACTAGTAGAAAACCTGGAAACTGTGCTACCGGAGAAGACAAACTGTATTTATCAGTCTGAGGTTTAATGGCCATCATGCATATATTAGTGTTGAAAAATAGCCAACAAAATAAAGATATCATACTGGGAAATGATATTGTAGACAGCTACATAAGTTGAGCATATCTTAATGAATCCCATTTTTAAACAAACAAACCATGCTTTCTACATTTGTTTTCCAACCCACTCCCTTCCTTCAATATATATTTTTGTAAGCACCATTAAACTAAAAATGCCACACATTCCTATATTAAAATAAATAAATAAATAGCAAAGTGCATTTATAAAAATACCTCATGGAGGAGGGCACTGTTGCTAAACAAATACAGAAAGAAGTTGTTATTGGTGTGAAGATAAAATCTTATACATTAAAATAGAAATAATAACAGAAAGAGAACATGTAGATTGCATAAGTCACTTTTACTTGTTATTTTTTGCAATGCCATGTTTAATTTCTCTAAAATATTACTCAAACCAAACCTACAGTCATGGAGTCCATTCTAGGTTATGTTCGGTAAGGAATATTATGCACAGTTGAGACTCCCTTATGGTAACAATGTAATGTAATTTGATAATTACAGAAGTATCCTGCTAGCCTCAGACAGCCTGATTCCAAAAGGGCATGCTTATTCCAGAACACATTTCTCTCCCTTTACTTTGTTTGCTCTCCCACCCCTTCAGACAGTGTGAATGATGAAAACGGTGTCGCCCTGATGTACAGGGTCACCGCAGTAGGATGGCATTAGTTCTGGGGAGTAGGAGGACAAACAGCTTCCCTTCCCACTGCCACTTTTGTAATCAGAGGTGACTAGGAAGCAAGTCTGTGCTGACATGTTGTCAACCACGATTCCGAAGACAAGATAAATGTTTTGGATCCTGTACACTTGTTACTTGATGTTTTAATTAATAAATGTGTAAGTTCTTATGTGAAGCAACCATCCATTAAGCCAACCACAAGGAGAGCCTCAGTGATGTTCATGGAGATCTTTTAAAATCAATAAGTAGACTCTTCCAGTTTGCCCAGACGAACTAGAGAAGTATTATCCCTGCCATTTGATGGGAAAGATGGACAGGCACAGAAAGGAGGAGATGAAAAAAATAAGAAGTAGAGAGTCGGAGAAAAAGAGGAAAATGCTCAGTGAGTGTTATGGGCACAGAGACTGCAACCATGGGCAGAGACATAACAGTAAGTGTGAGGATAGCACACAACCAGGTAGAGGCTTGTTGTATTATGAATACCATCTTCTTGAGTTGCAGCCTACTCCATGATACTTAAACTAACCCTCTCAATCTCCATCTGACCCTACAAGATAAATCCTTTCTCATTTTGGGTCCTTCATTTCTCAAGGTCATCAAAATGATTTCTATTGTACGGAGGAGCACAACTTGAGGTAATTTCTCATTGCTTATCTAACACTCTATAGGGAGAAAGATGAGTCTTTGTCTTTCAGTAGAGAATCTCTGGAAAACACACAGGGCACTTCTACCCTTCCCTGTAGGGCTGCAAGGAGCTGACATCGACTCCATGGCAGTGAGATTACTTTGGGGATCTAGTTAGTATATGTCCCCTTTTCCTTAAATGTACAAGGCAAAGCAAAGTGAACGATTTTGGTTTTTGTTCTCTCTCCCCCCCCTCCCCCTCACTGGACATATTTTATTGCTGGATACAGCTTTATTTCCTCAGAAAGAAAACCTGACATTTTCCTAAAAGACTATATTTTTATTACTTCCATAGGTTGACCTTTAGCCATGCGAATGCTATTTGTTTTTTCTTCCTATGAACATAAAGAAACACTTAACAGTCTGGCTAGAATGCCGTCTCCATCAGCACCTTACCATCTAAATGTGCATAGCAACTGTACCCCAGAAGACCTCTGTGATCTAAGAGAAAAACTTCCAACTCCTCATCTGCAAATAGAGACATGGGAATCCTAAATTTACTGAACTGTTGTAAGGATGAAATTACTGCAGGGAAATACTAAACAGAGTCTGTCTCATAGTAAGCACTTTCCTATATATGAAATAATCTTACTCAAGAGAAAAATGAAGGATGCATGTGTTTTGGAGGATGGTGGTTTAAAAACTTGAAGAATCTACAAAATCTCTCTGTAGTGTTAGCTTGAAGTCTATGTCAAGTGAATAAAAATGTGCAGCTTTAGTATAGCTCTAATAAAAGATTTGGTACTGGTGCGATATCAAGTTTTAACTTAGCTAATAAATCTGGATGTAGGAAGCAGAAAAATTTAGACACAATTAATATTGGGAAATCACATCAAGACTAGCTCCAGGATACTCATAAAATTTTAAGAATGGGAGATAAATTCAGAGCATACAAAACACATGTAGTAGCCATGGCCAAGTAATGAGGAGTTTTACAAAATGCTTCATAGTTTAGATATTTAGCATATGAGCATCAATTATTTCAAAAATATGGAAGGCTTTTGTATGCTATTCACATGAAAGTACTTAAAAGTTCTGTGAGCAAAATCATGTGATCCCCTGTTCTCAAAAAAGGTATAATATCATCAAAATGGGACAAGTGGAAATATTACACACACAAACACAGATGTTCACAATACGTACACATTGTTTATAAATTATTTTTAAATTCTCTAAAAAGATATAAAGCAGGATTAAGGATGTGAGTGAATGGAAGTGTGTCACTGTAGACAGGCAATTAGGAAGAACCTTTATGATACAATAATGCATGCCTGAGGCATGAGAAGTGACCCACAAAGAAGTCCACCAGAAGTCTGGCTATTCTAAGTACTTGCAAAGAGGCCCAGCAAGTATACTTAAAGGAACAATAAAGTAAAATGAAGCATCCTGGCACAATTTACAATTGTAAAGATTTGGAAACCACCAGAATTTCAACCAACACACAAAAGGATCAAAAAAACTGGTACATACATACAAAGGAGTACTATGCATCCCTAAACACTAGTGATGAATGCATGAAGCACATTGTCACATGGGAAGAACTGGGAGAAATCTTCTTAAGCGAAGTAAGCCAAGCACAAAACAAAAGAACAAATACAACACAAGTTCACTGAGGTAAGCCTAAAAATTAGGGCATAGAGGAAAAGCTACTATACATATACATTCCTACGGTGAGGTCCTTGTACTACATGAGGGGTAAAGAAAGAGAAAAGGAAATAAAAAGAGATGGGTGGGGGGATTAGGATACTAACCGACCAAGGGGAAGTTATTGTTTATATCTCCACAGGACAGGAAAGGGAGAGAGAGACCATGCTTCAACCTGATGCACCAAGACATGAATACAACACACCGGCATGCACCAGGAAAGCAATAGAGAGGTTTGGAGATCTGGCCCCAATCCCAACTATGTACCCCGTCCACCTCACCCAAGAAAAATGCATTTCAGAGGACAGCACTGAAGCTACAGCTTGGGAAGAAGGGCATGTCTGATTAGGGTACCCAAGAGAAACAAACAGGGATGGAAAGGGAGGGGAACACATCCTGGTCACTAAGCCCCGAGGGCAAAATTCCTGCTCAAACACAGAGCTGACAATGTACAGAGAGGACCATAGGGCTGGTTTCACCATGAGTCACAATGTCCCTCACTGAACCCTAGTGCTATGAGCGACAACACTGGAGACACAGTACAGAAATTTTGCCAAATGTGACACCATCACACTGGGGTGAAACACTACAGTCATGCAACAGAGCAGCAAGGTGAGCAAAGTGATGAAATCCCCAGAGAATACCACAAGTAGACTGGAGACAGAGTGTGGCACCCCATCAGTCTCAACTAAAAAACACTTATTAAGGCCAACAAACTTTGAACTATTTATAAGCTTTTCCGTTTTTTGTCAGTGGTTTTCATTTTGTTGCTATTTTGTTTTTGTTTTGTTGTTGTTGTTGTCTTGTTGATTTTCCTTTTCTCTGTTGTTTTGTTAGGCTTTGCCAGGTGTTTGTACTTATTAATGTCTCTACAGACCGGATAGACAATTTGGAGATGAAATAAAAACAAGACCAATGGTTCCAGGGTGATAAGAGAGAAGAGGAAGTGGGAGAAAGGAAGGGGAGGAGGGTTGGGAACCAACCCATGATAAAGGGAACAACAAGTGAACTAAAATCAATGGGGAGAAAGGCGTAGGATGCATAATGGGGCATAATCGAGGGCAATGTAGCAGCGAGGAATGAAGGCCAAACATGATGGTGGGATAAGAGGAAAATAAAAAAAAACAGAAGATAGACCCAGGGGACAAAGGACATTTATAGAGGTCTAAATACAGACATGTACACATGTGAATATATTTATATATAATGAGAGGGGAATAGATCTATATACTTATATGTATGTGTTAAGAATTAACGTCGTAGATGGAAATTGGGCATCTACTCAAGCACTCCCTCAACACTTTCTTCTAATAATTCGGCATTCTGTTGATTTTCATCATGATGAAAATCTGGACATGATCACGGAAGACAAAATGGGTGCACAAGCAAATGTGGTAATGAAAGCTAATCAAAAGATATAACATCTTGCATCTTAAAGGTTTGAAGATAAACAAGTGGCCATCTAGCTGAGAAGCAATACAATTCACATGTAATAAGCACACCAGTCTGTGTGATTATGAGGTGTCGATGAGATCAGGTATCTGAGACCCACAACAAAATTATATCCAATGTGAATGGGAGTGGCAGAGTGAGGGGTGTGGAGTGGAAACCCAAACCCAAACTGCAGATAATTGACCATGTCCTCACAGAAGGGTCACAAGGAAGAGATGAGTCAATCAGGGTGCAGTATAGCACCAATGAAACACAACTTTCCTCTTGTTTCCTTCCACCCACTATCATCATGACTTCAATTCTACCTTACAAACATGAACGCTTTTACAGATAAGAGCCCAAAACACCGGAAATCCAGGATATCTAAATGCCTCAGGGACAACAATGGGAACAGAGATACCAGGAAGATAAGGATAAGGTGGAGGGAGAAAGGGGGATCGATCACAAAGATCAACTAAAAATATAAATATATTAATATATTAATATATTTTTATTTAAATCATTTTATTAGAGGCTTGTACATCATTTTTCCAATACATAAATAAATATACTGTGCCAAGCACATTTGCACGTCTGCTGCCGTCATCATTCTCCAAACATCCGCCTTTTCCCTTGAGCCCTTGGTATCGGCTTTTCCAAAAACCCCCCTTCACCTGTTCTCCCTCCACATCAACCCTCAATACTTTATAAATTATTATTGTTCTGTTGTATCTTACCCTGTCCGACACCTCCCTCAGCCCACTCCCCTGATGCCCGTCTTCCAGACAGGAGGTCATATGTAGTTCCTTGCAGTTGATTCCATCTCTCTACCCCACCTTCTTTTCACCCACCCACTAGTTCCAATCTAACCACCAGCCCAAAGGCACTCACACATCCTGGTTTCCCCATATCTCCAGATCCCCTCTCCACTAGTGTACCTTCTCCAGTCCATCCAGACTTGCAAGGTAGAGTTGGGACCATGATGGTTGGGTCGGGGTGGGGGGGAGAGGAAGGCTGCAGGAGCTAGAGGAAACTTGTATGCATCCTCACTGTCCACCTGCACCTTGACTAGTCTGTCTCCTCCCCGTGACTCCCCTGTAAAGGGGTGACCAATTACCCAGCAGTGGGCCTTAGGTCCCCACCATGTTCCTCCCTTCACCGGTGATGAAGTGATTCCTGTTCTTTGATGCTCAATACCTGCTCCCTTGGCTCCTCTTGATCACACTTGCTGGTGTGCTTCTTCCATGTGGGCTTTGCTGTCTCCGTGCTGAATGGCGACTCGGTTATCTTCAAGTCTTTGAGACTCCAGACATTCAACCATTTGGTAGCTGGGCACCATCATTTCTTCTACTCCGTTTGCCTCTGTATCCATTTATCTTCAGCGATCACATCGAGAGTCAATTGGTCCATTGATTTTGATTTTTGTTCTTTGATGCCTGGTACTTGATTGTTTCACACCTCATGATCGTACAGGCAAGTTAGCTTCTTTTATGGTGGATTTTGTTGCTCCTGAGCTAGATGGCTGCTTGTTTATGCTCAAGCCTTTAAGACCCCAGGTGCTATATCTTTTGATAGTTGAGCACCATCATCTTTCTTCACTGCCCTTGCTCATGCTCCCACATGTCCTCAGTGGGCACCTTGGGGATGTGTGCACACAGTGATATGTGTGCCCCCCCCCCCAGTTTGATGTCTATTACCTAGACCTTTCACCACTGTGTGGCCATGCTGGCTGTTGTGCTTCTGTGTGGGTGTGGTCTCTTCTCAAGTAGATGGTCTGTTGTTTATCTTCAGACTTTTAATGAATCAATGAATCTATGAGGAAACACTAAAATGGCAATGAAGGTGGAACAACATAGTGGGACAGGAGGGAGATAGAAGGAAATAGAGGAAAGAGCTAGAAGACAAAGGGCACTTGCAGAGGTCTAATATAGGTATGTCCATACATAAATAAAACTATCTGTTATAAGGTGGGAATAAATTTAAGAACATATCTATAGGTCAAATATTAGGGCAGCAAGTGGACCTTGGGCCCTCACCCTGGTGCTCCCTCAAGGCAAGAACACTTTGTTCTATGAATCTGGTATGCCTCGAGGCTCACTGGCCCAATATGATCCCTGAAGTAAAATGGGTACATAAGCAAATGTGGTGAAGAAAGCTGATGATGCCCAGCCATCAAAGGATATATTGTCTGGGGTCTTAAAAGTCTGAAGATAAACAATGTATTAATATATTTATATAAGACATATTAATATATTATAAAATATAAAATATATTGCTGTATTGTATAATTTATAAAATATTTATATAAAATATATAAACATATATTTTATATAAATATATAATTCTGAACAAGAGAAAAGTGGGTGAAGGAGAGCAAAAAAGATGTAAGACATAAAAATAATAATCTATAACTTATTAAGGGTTCATGAGAGGGAGTGGGCAGGAGATGGAGGGGGAACATGAGGACCTCATATCACGGGCTCAAGTAGAAAGAAAATGTTTTGAAAATGTAGAATATGTACAAATGTGTTTGACACACTAGATGAATGTATGGATTGTGATAAGAGATATAAACACCCCCAATAAATGTATTTAATAAAAATAAATAAAACGGAATCTCTTACACATGCAACCAAATAGAATGAATTAAAACTAAAGTAGGGGAGATAAAATGAAGGACATTATAATGTAAATGCAATAATACATTGTAGTTAGTAATTGGATACCTGTAAAATGTTGAATTGGTTTTAAAAAATGGATTTTAAAATATATTTACAATTCTCTTTCTCTCACACACAGAGAGAGACACACACATACACACACACTCTGTATATACAACCAAATACCATAAGGACATGGTTTTATGAGCATCTTAAATAATTGGTATGATAGTCAGGTTTGTTGTGCCAACATGGCCAATGAATACATGTGAGATTAATTGAAGAGCAGAGATATAAAGGGCTAGGAGAGCCCTGCCTTTCTCTCTCTCACTCTTGGATCTTTGGAGCAGTGTGCAGCCGGCTGCCTTGCTTGTTCTGTGCCTCTGCTTGCAGGCTACACTACCCGTGGGGCACTTTATCCATGGACTCTGTCACTGTGAGTTGAGTTTCCTTCAAGCCTTACTTCATCATGTTACTGGAATATACATCTCTTGAGCTGGGGACTCTCAGACCGCCATCTTGTTGACTGTTAGTGACTTGCCTTACTGTTGGCTACCTGTGGCCTGATAGCCTGAATTGCTCTACAGAGGCCTACTGTCAGCCCCCAAGCACTGAAGGACTGCCAGTGTATTAGATGTCTCACAGAAGTGAGTAGCACCAAGCCATTCACACTGCTTTTTGTTTGTTTATTTCTTATAGTAGATATCTCTCTAAATATATATAAATGTATTAGTGTCCTGGTTTTGTTTCCCTAGAGAACCATGTCTAACACAATTGGCCTAATATTGTGTTTGGTGCTGTTTCTCTATCTTATTTTGTATCATAGCGGCAGAAGTATAAAAATATTACACGTAATTATCCGAAGCACACCAATTGGTCACTCTCCATTTGGGGCAAAAGAAAAACTTGATCCTGCAAACTTCTGCAACCTGTAAGGAAAAACACAAGGTCCAAACTCCGAACTCTCAGCAATATTATATGTGCAATACTTATCATTCAATAAAACAGTAGTAGAAGGTAAAAGTCAAGAAACTAAGAAAAAAACCCTCAAAATTTCAGATATAGAACTATCAAGAAAGGTATATGAGCTACAAAATATGATTAACAATATACAATATATTATATTTAATGATTTAAAGTAAACATATGAAACTAATAAATTAAAAAATGTCAACTCAGAAAAAGCATGACCATAAACACATAAAGTTAAAATTATAAGAAATTTAAATTCACCAGGTAAACACAATAGCAGACTATGTTTAAAAGAAAAAAGAGAATGCTCTAAAGAAGTAAAGAAAATAACAAGAGAAATTATGCAATCTGAAAGACAAAAAGATTCAAAGGTAGAAATAAAAAACCTAGCTAAATGGAGCCTTGATGAATTCTCAGGCAATATAAAATGGTGAACATAAAATACCCCAAGAAGTGAAGGAGAGAAAAGTATAATGGAGTCAGAAAAATATTTATAAAACTAGTGTCTCAAATTTTGCAACTTTTATAAAACTTACAGAATCAGTTTCAAGGAGCTAAGCAAACCCTACCTGGGTAAGCAGTCAAAAGACTGGCACAGCTTGATAAAATTGCTTAAAACAGTGATAAAACCCTAGAGTAGCAAACTTAGGAATGGAACATGACTTTCTGATTCCAGGACGAATGCATTCTCAAACAGCCTTACAAGCAAAACACATAGGCTTGACGGATTATCTGGAGTCAAATGGTCATGTAATGTTTACAATCTTGGACTACTAATTTAACTATTGTAAACCTGTATTGTTAGAATATGGTTGTTTTAGGAGTACCTATACCTAAGAATTTTAAATGTGATAATAAATATAACTGAAGTTCATAGCATACCGCCTAGTACATTTAAGTTCTCAAACAAAAAAATCACTGCTCTTGAGTCATTCTGACTCAAAGGTTGTAATTCAAAGGCCTCTGTAGGTTTCTTAGTCTGTCTTTTGATAGAAATCGAAAACCTGGTCTTTCTCCTATAGATCTTTCTCCTGTCGAGCTGCTCATGGTTTTCTGGCCCTGGTGTTAGCCGTATAACATGTGACCATGACATCACCAGGATTTTTTATCAAAAGATGTTAGCTATTAGTATATGTACTAACAACTTCATATGCAAGAACCAAAGGCTTGGCAATGATGTGGTAGGTGACCACTGTGTATCAACCAGGTGCAAGAATGGGCGTTCATTTTTTTGGTTATGATGAGACAGAAAAGCTGTGACTTTCTATTTCCCAACTCTAGATAGTGTTGGCACCCTGTTTCTGGTGTGTAGTCATCTATTCCAAGCCGATGTTTGCCAGGTTTCAATAGTTTCCAAGTTAAGAGAGATTAAAAGAAGAGTTAGGTCTACTTCTGAAAATTGGCCACTAAAAATGATCTGACTCACACTGGTGAGATCCACAGTCAATGCCGAGGATGAAACAGGACCAGGCAGCATCTCATTCCATCAGGCCTGGCAGCAACTCAAGGGAAGGATCTAGTCGAATTTGGCTAAACACAACCCACAAAAGCCTTTTGAAGCTAAGACGTTAATATTTTTTTGTTTTGTTTTGTTTTTTGCTGAATCTGATAGGGAAATGTTGCAAAATCTATCTTTGGAATTATGGAACCAGTTTTAGTTTTTGTTAGAGGATCC
Source organism: Nesogale talazaci (assembly GCA_004026705.1). NCBI lineage: Eukaryota > Metazoa > Chordata > Mammalia > Afrosoricida > Tenrecidae > Nesogale > Nesogale talazaci. The sequence continues at coordinate 135,712 of PVJH01002774.1, forward strand.
CCTTGGTTTGAATCCAGGAAAATTGACAATGGGCTGAAAATAAGCAGCATATTCAAGAAACGAAGAAGATGAAATACCCATGAGTTAGTGTCCAAGAAGACAAGCAAAATGAAACAGCAACCTGATTAGAGAAATTAGTCAACTCCCACACCTGCCTTTAATTCATTCAGCATATTTTTATGTCACTACGTGTGTGACCATGCTTTGTGCTGTATTTCCTAAGTTATAGATTTTCTACAGTATAATTAAGTTTATTTTTGCTGTTCCTTAAACATGCCAAGCATTTTTTCACCTCGGGCTCATTGCATTTGCAATGATGTTTTTCCCCCAACAAATAACTACTGGAGTAACCCAATTTTATTTCATTTATTTCAAGTCTCCAGTGAAATGTTCTCAGATAGACTTCCTAGACTATTTTATCTAAATAACAAATATCCCAGTCATTCTTCCTTTCCCTTAACCAGTTTTATTTCTTCACAGCATTTATGAATATTACGATTAAAAGGTAATTATTTATACACTACCTTATTATCACCCTCTAAAATTTATAAATTGGATTTGGTTTTTGTTTGAGTTATTTTTGCTCTTCTACCTCTATATACACAGCATTGAGAACAACCAATCACAAAATAGTTGACACTCAACACATAAGAATTACACATATACAATATTCACCTTTTGTACATTTTAAATTATAAAGTCAACTCTTTAACATTTTTAATGCTTGAGTAAAAATTGCCAGTGAAATAAATTGAAATATGCCTTCACATTAACTAGATAAGGAAATTATATCCTTTTATCTTATTCTATTACATCTTTTAAAAATCAGGAGAGGGTGGGAATGCAGGTCTCCACTATCACAATTTGGGGAAATCACAGGGGTCAGCACATCTGGAATGCAGTGGATAATCCTTGCCTTGAGATAAACCTCCTTCATAATCATGGCATCTCCCCTGCCACATAAGTATGGAAATTATATGCTAAAGAGAGTTATCATCCCTTAAAAGTCCAAAAACTGTCTAATAGTAGAATACAGATGTCTGCATCCTAGTCAAGCATGCTTCCTTTATGCTCCACAACAGGTTGAAGTCACCCCTCTAACTTGTCTATTCCCTCTGCTATCCTACAATATTAAAACAATGCTAAACCTAAACCACACCAAAAAAAAAGTTGTCATTGAGCTGATTTCTATTCACTGAGATACTGAATGTCTACAGTTAAACTGATCAATCGGGTTCTCAGATCTGTGACCTTTCAGAAGCAGATCTCTTGGTCTTACAGTTATTAGTTGAGAACTTAACCATTTGTACCTAATATTGCTATATTAGGTACACTGAAATATTTATTTCCTATAAAACAAATACATGAATATATTCAAACTCTCCCCCCACATCACACTCACTAATTTTAGTTTCATGTGAAATTATCTCCCCTTTTTCTCTCATAGTAGTCTCTGAAGTTTCAGTTAAAGGAATACCATTATGTTTTGTTGGACACAATTGATGCTAGAACCACTCTAACCCTTTCCGACAGGGTGGAGAATGATTGCTGGCAGGGAAATCAGGCCATGGTTATTTATGAAAAGGGAGAACTCTAGAATGAAATGAATTCAGAATATTAGTCATCAGCAAAACATAATTTATCTATGAAGTTCCAATACCCTGAACTGATGTTGGAGTAAATAGACTTTGATAGATATTATTTCCCACCTCAACAAACAGCTGCAGATAACTCCCTGACTGTCAGATGGTGATAGCCACTTCTCACTCCAGAGTTGCCTGCCTACTTCAATTCTAGTATAATATATCGCCTCACGTTTTAATGTATTACCCCAAAATAGTACACAACAGAATAGTTGGATTGTGCATATATGTGACCCATAGATTAGAAATGTTTCACCTAGGTTTGAGAGACTGTTAGAAATAATTTTATTTCATAGGTTCTCTATTTATACTGAGTCAGTCCTATTATTTGTATCTCTGAAATTTGACTTCTGACTTCTTTTTTATGAATTTTTATTTTAGGTATTAAGTACTGTGTTACACAGGGTTCTCAAGAGAAGCACAATCAGGACACTTATGATTCTATATAAAAGTATATGTTTATATAGTGAGAAGGAATATAGCAGGTAATTAATCCTCACAGCAGTACAGAGGACTCAGTCCAACTCACTTTTGTGGGGCAGTTGATACACTGGAGGTCCTTCAACTCATGCTGCTAGTCCACAGTCAAGGAATCAGACAGTGAAGCAGCTGACTGGAAGTGTAAGGTGAGCAGAGTCAGCAAGCAGGCAGCAGACACAACATGGTGGGTGGCAACAGCAGATAGATGAGATGTTGAAGTGTATCAGAGGCCAGAAGTGCAACAGTATGGAGACTCAAGACCCAATGGAACCTCAAGGTGTATCACACACACTTACACAGTCCACCACACCCCTGGGGTTGACTTGAACCACAGGTAGCTCAGCACATGGTTGAGGCAGAACAGCTAATTCAGGCAGGAACTAGCTGGTCTGATCACCAGGGAGAAAGAGGAATAGGCCAGTCTAGAAGCGTCATTAATTTAAGTAGCCCTCCAATGAAGCTATGACTTAATGAATGGGCTAAACTCTGAGCACATGTTCCTATGGGAGCCATGGTGGTACAAAATCCTAATATTGCAAGTATGCTTTCCTAAGAAGCAGTATTTTGAAAAGACCAAAAGATAGCTCTAAGTTAAAGACCCTCAACCTAGGTTCTTCAAAATATTTGATGATCATTGTCCTTAGTTGTCAAGTCGGTTCTAACTCATGGCGCCCCACGAACAATAAAAGGAAACACTGTTTGGTCTTCCGCCATCCTTCTTACAATTATTATGCTTGAGCACAGTGTTGCAGACACAGCGAATTCATCTCATTTGAGGTTCTTCCTCTTTGTCACCTAACAAAAGCCATAAAAATTCATATTCTCTGCCAACACCATAATTTAAATGCATCAACTTTTATTCAGTCTTACTTATTTATTTTCAAATGTGCATAAGGCAGTGAAAAATACCCTGACTTGGGTCAGGCACTCCTTAGTCCTCAAGAGGCATTTTATATATTTATTAGGTATTATGAGAGCTGCATAGTGGGCTGATAACCACAAGGTCAGCAGTTTGAAACTACTATCAGCTTCTTCTCGTCTCATGTCATCATTATGGTCCTAGAAAATGTACAGGGGCAGGTCTACCCTGTCCAATAGGGTCCCTGAGTCAGAATTGACTACATGGGAAATACCTCGGTGTTTTTGCTTTAGATCTTATACCGAGGAAGGTTCTGGGGACTCCATGACTAATTTACTCAACTGCCAACCAAAAAGCCGCCAGCTTGAACCCATCAACTGTTGATGAGGAGAAAAATGTGACCGGCTGCTTCTATAAACGATGACAGCTTTGTAAAACCTACGCGCTAGTTCACTCTTTCCTACAGGATTGCTATGATGGCAGTATAATTTTGCTTTTGTTTTGTTAAAATCCTACAGCATAGCAGAAAAATGTCACAGACAAGGATAGGCAATACACATTTATTCATTCCTCTCTCTACTTGTCCTAGATAGAAGTGAAATGATATAGAAATATTCCAAGAGGTTTTAAAAAAAAAAGACTAGTGGAGATAGCAGTGAGAGGAAAAAGAAGCAACCCAGGCATCTACCTAGAAACCAGAGTCATCCATAGAATGGGAAAATGAGAACTGAAAGATCTAAGATACTTTGCTGTCAGTTAGTGCTGTCAAGGTGACTCTAATTGATCGTAACTCAATGGACAATGGGACAAAAAACTGCCAGGGCCTTGCTGCCCTCACAATCATTGCTATGTTGTCATAGCCATTGACTCACTCAATTCTTCTCTTTGTGGACTTTTCTCTTTGTTTTCTTTCAATCATGATGTCCTTATCCAAGAACAAATCTCTTCTGATAATATTTCCAAAATACTTGAGACAAAGGCATGTGATCCTTGTATCTAAGGAGTGTGGAAGTGAAATTTTTTCAAGGAATATCTGGTTGATATTTTGGTAACCATGGTGTTTTCAATATTCTTAGCCAACGGCATATGTCTAAGCCATCAATGATACTTCAATGCTCTGTATTCATTGTGCAACCTTCATATGCCTATAAAATGATTGAACATGCCTTGGTGTGAATCAGGAGCATCTTCAGTTTCAAAGTGATAGCTTTGTCCTTTAACAATTAAAAGATACTTTGCTGCTGATTTTCCCAAAACACTCCACTGTTTTATTTCTTCACTGCTATTTCTATAGGCATTATTTATCCAATAAAATGGAATCCTCAATAAATTCAATTGTGTCTGCTTGACATTATCTACTGTTCAGTTGTGAGGGTTTGGGTTTTTGCCTTAATCAGTTGAAATCCATACTGTGACCTTCACTGGCAAGGGCTTCAAGTCCCCTCGCCTTCAGGAGGCAAGACTGTGACATCTGCATATGACAGGTTATTAAAAAGCCTTCCGCCAATCCTGAAGTCAAGTTAATAGAAGCAAGATCCTAATTTGGGGAAAATGGAAAAGAGTCTAACTGCTAACTGATGAAGTCAGAAGTTTAAACCCACCAGTCACTGGAAATTGGAGAAGGATGAAGCTGTCCTCCTTCCACAAAGAGTGATAGCAATGGAAACCGTAGATGGGATTGCAACAAGTTGGAAACTACTCCCCAGAAGTGGGGTTTGAGTAAAAGCAGACAAAGAAAAGTCCACCTACCTATGGTTTTCTTTCTCAATCTCTATCTGTATGAAATACAAAAGTCCACTTTCTGTAGCACTACAGAGGATTCAATCTTAGCAATCCCTGAGGTTCTGAATGTGAAAAAAAAGTTGGTCTTTCAAATCCTGAGAGGACACTTGATGTCTCCTGTACTGGAGGAAATCAATATCACCTACTGAGAAGTTTCTCTAGAGAACTTAGTAAGGAAAAGACCAACATATAACCTATTTCATACCAAAGAACTCATGTGTATACCGACAGACCAGTCCCAGGTACACACAGAGCTGTCTGAAGGTCCTGATTTTCTGGTATACCAGAACCTCTTGCTCTCTTGGTCTTTGAATACATCTACTGATCAAGTGCTTCCTTTTTGATCAAACTCTTCTAATCTCTAAACATACCCATTCTATGTGAGCTATAATACCTCTAGCATGCTATTGATACAAAAACTAAGTCCAACAAAGTTAAACTTAGAACTCTCCTCTCATTTAATTATCATTTTTAACCAGCATTCCACTTTTCATTCTTCACCTCAAATCTCAGAAGTAACTCCTCTTACTTCTACAAGTCTTCACCTTTTCTTTTCTTTTTTTTTTTTGGCCTGGTCTCATTGTCTTGGATGTGTCTCTTAAACTCAAACAGAAACGCACGACATCTCACCTTAACCAGAATAAAAGAAAGAAAAAATAGGCAAAACAAAGAAACTATAGCCTATTAAAAAGTTTGAGCCTATTAAAAAGGCTGAGCCCCGGTGGTGTAGTGGTTGTGCACGGGACTGTGACCCACTGGGTTGGAGGTTCAAATCCAGCAGCAAGGCTGGACCTCTTACTCCCATCACTGGAGGGCAGAGATGCTGCAAAAAAAAATTTTTTTTTTAATTTTTAAATTTAAAAAAGTTTGGCAAAAAAAAAAAAGTTTGGCTTGCTACTCTATTTAGCTACCATTTTTCATTCTCCTGTTTATCAGGTATCATCTTAAGAAACCTATTCTTGTCCTTTATATTCCTTCATACACTTTCCGTACTCACTTCCTGTAGCCTGAATTCTGTTACTACCTTCCAACAAAGTGCTTGAAAGTCATGTGTGGCTCTTTAAACACCATTCAAATATATTTTTCCTTGGATGACTTTTCCCTTTACTTTTGCATTTCTGAATAGAGTAGCCACACAGGTGATGTGTGAGATTCCATACCATTCCAGTCAACACTGTCAGAGGGGAGGACACAAAAATGATAGTCTATAAAAGTATGTACTGCTTTTTAGCAGAAATTTATTATATTTTACAAAACTACTCTTATGGTTAGTTATAGCAGCAAAAAACATTTTTGTCAGAACTTACATGTAGCAGCCAGAACTGTCATATTGATTCACTTACAACAACTCTTCAAGTCATGTGGTCTCATCTGTATGCACTACAACCATGCCCTAGAGTTCTAGCTATCACTACTGCTTTTATGGTACTTCATTTTTTCAAATTTTCTAGTATTTTAGCTACAATATTATAGTAACTAGTGTTTGTGAACCTATACATTAACTGATTTTGAGACTAGAGTAGTCATTTAAGGAGGAAAATTTTAAAAAGACTTCTCAGATACTGATCAGATTATAACACAAAATTTTATAATCCAATGTAAAATGATTGTTAGTAACAAAAATTATTTTGTTATTAGCACTCATGTATAACACTTAAGAATGTAAACCATATTTATCTTATATCATATGGTTCATATTGATAACAATATATATTATCAAGGACTTTTTATGGTCTGATACAGGAAGAAGGAGGCCCTGAAGAGAAGGGATTGTGATAACATGTGCTACCACAATGAATCACACCAACCCTAATGAGTCAACTTTGTGAAAACAGCTAGTCTGGTTTCCATCTCTCTAGAACATAGCGCCAGACTACCTGGTGCATCTTTGAGAAATCCATTTTTATAGAAAAAAAAACAGCAATAGAACCTTCAAGTCATAGTTCAGAATATAATGTTCAAGTAAATTACCCTCTGGTAAGTGATAATAATGATACATCTACTTTGCTAGCTTTTTCACTTATCTCTTATTCATAGAAATGCTGGACAATGACAAAGAAGATCAAAGAAGAGTGGATGTCTTTGAATTATGGTGTTGACAAAAAATATTGACCGTGACATGGACTGGCAGGAGAAATCTCTCTTAGAAGTACTGTCAGAATGTTCCTTAGAAAGGAACATGAGCGACTTTATCTTGTGTGCTTTGGGCATGCTATCTGGAAGGACCAGTATTCTGGAGAAGAGCATGATGCTTGGTAAAGGAGAGGGTCAGTGAAAAAGAAGAAAACACTTGAGGAAATGGATTGACACACTGGCCACAATGATGGCGTCAAAAGTATGAGGAACTGGTATTGGCACAGGTCCAGGAAATGTTGTTTTCTATCATATGCAGAATCTCCATGAATGAAAACTAACCTAATGACAACTAACAAAAAATGGTGACAAATACAAGTACTTGTTCCCAATGAAGTATACTTCTATTTTTTGATCACTCTTTATCCTGAACCTCATTATTCTTCTAGGATGCAATATATCTCTTAAAGCCATTGCTCTTCTCACCCAAGGGCATACCTCAAACCTCTTGGGCCAAGGGTATCTTCCCACGACACCATGGACCCAGGAGTCTAGAGCGCCCTGTTGTCTAAATGAACTCCTTTGTCTTTCCAGATAAGAAACCTGAATCTGATAGAGGGGAGGTGGTCATGGGCAGGATTGACAATCCAATATATTTTCCAATATGTGTAGCTATGTATCTTAGACTATATCTAGTTTCTCCCTTCCTCGTTTTACCTCTCCTAACCTCATCAAACTGTGACTCAGAGGGAGATATAATTACTGAGTATACCGTGGGTGGCACTCTCCTGGGGTAGGTGAATCATTCTATCAGTGAACTTACTGTCCTAGAAACTCCTCATTTCAAAGCAGTTGGAGCCCATAAGTTGCAAGTAATGAGCCTCTTGATACTTCCTACTTCCCACATTCATAATGATCCAGTTTTCCCAGGGCTTGGCTACATTTGCTAAAATTAGGAAAAGGATCCTTAGGTCTTCTTCTGGATATTGGCTTTGGTGCCAATTTCTTTCAAATTATTTTCAAGCATATATTCTATTCGTTAGGGGTCTTGAATCCAAATATGTTGTGTGACTGTTACCAATGCAATTTACACCCCATCCAAGTTAATTTCTAATAAAGGCTAATCATTTACAGAAGATAGAAGGGTACTCATTTGTGAGTAAAATATCAACAGAGGCTATTCAGTTCATATTCTTCTTATTTTCAAATGCTACATCTTGCAAACTCTATTTTTTTAATTTTACAATGATGATATATTGGCTAATACCTTCATAAAGGCAGCAGACTCCTAAATTTTATACAAGACTCTCCTTTTTTGATTAAAAAAGCTTACAAAATAGAGGACATTTCTAAGGACAGAACACTGAAGACAGGAAGCAGTAGATATATAAGGCTATGATGACCAATTTTAGTTTATCTTGTGAAATTGTGTAAACTGAAATAGCACACAAAGAATATGTGTGTGCACATAAATATACAAGTACAATTTGCTTTGAATTATGTGGAACTCTTTCTGGGAGAGATTTTGTTCTCTTGCTTTTGCCCACTCACAGAGCTAAGCGTCTTCAGTCCCAGTAGTATCATTCTTCGCTCTTTCCTGTAGTTTGCAATGTTCCAAATTTAGTAATATCTAAGAGCATAATTAAAGTGCCATTTGTTCTTTTTTATATAACATGAACAGATAAAATTGGAAAAGTTGAAAACTTCTGAACACAGTTGATTTTCACTTCAAGTTCCTTCTTCAGATACCAGACGATGAGACTGTCTCTATGTCATATAGTTTCAATATTATTTGAAATATACATATATGTGCATTCATGTATCTATTTATATATACAAAATATAAGGTAGCTTACTATAATACATTTATTGGCTGTGGAAGAAGTCAGAAAGTTGCAGGATTTGAAGCATGTTGAAAGGATTACAATCAGACATATGGTATGAAGGGGTTCTGTGAAAAAGAAAGAATATCAATCTCATCTACCTTTGAGATAAAAGTCTTAAAAATCATGAGAAGATGGGGGAGGGAGGATGTGCAGGGGGAAAAGGGCAAACTGGACATAGTTAGAAATCTAGGTAAACAAAACAGCACCTCATGAGATAGTTAAAGTTTATTGTGCCAGTCTCCCTGATAAACACATCTGCAATTACCTGAAAGATAGAGAGATAAATGGTTCAGTGAGCCTCACCTTGCTCTCTGATGGTCAGACCAAGGTATAGCTGCCTAAGTCAGTTCCTCAGCTGGCAAAGGTCACTTCCTGTGAGACATTCCTGAGAAGAAGCCACATGGATCTACCCTGATGCAACCCTAGGTGCTTGGAGAACCCTGCCAGCACAGAGATGTTTACATGCTCACTGATGCTGATTTCCTCTAGCAGTCAGTGTCATTGTATGTGGTTTGTGAGATGGAGGAGGACTTTGTAGATGAGTGTTGGAGAAAAGGGCTAATGGTGTTGGACTTATGGGCTTGGGCATCACTGCGTTGGGATGCTTTCTTAATGTACACTTATCCGTTATATAAAACTCTCTCCTATACATATGAGTTTCAGTAGATTTGTTTCAATGATTTACCCAGACTTATACACCCCATTTCAAGGCTTGAGAGAGGTATCCCATCCTTAAATCAACTCATAGATGAGTTGAATGTATTTATACATATTTTAATTTATCCCCTTCAATTCAGTATTTCAAATTTTCCAAATTTTGCTCCTTTAGAATTCTGATCCCATGTTCAGCTGTGAACTGTCTTACAATGTTTTCTTTCATTCTTGTGGGAGTAGATCACCACCACCCCCCTTGTGCATTTTCCCCTCCCATTGTAGGTTTGAGCTGTCAACCTTTGAATTAGCAGCTGCACTTCTAACTTTTGGACCACGAAGACACTATTAGTCATTCTTATTCCTTATCAATACAATGGTAATTTTTCCTGACCTTAAAGTGCTTACAGCATTCTCTCTGCTTCAATACTCCTCTCCTTCTTATCTTTCAGTTTATTGTCCTGTGGTGATTTCAGGAAACAGCAAATGAGCAAGAAGCAAGGGTAATGGTGGAAGAAGTTGGAGCTACACTGAAAGCGTTAGCCACCATGGACTACCCATTGAAATGTTTCAACAAACTGATGAAGTATTGGAAGAATGTCTTCACCTAAGCCGGGATAGCTGGATGATGCCTTTATGACCAAATGACTGGACGAGATACACATTTCTGCTCATATCAAAGAAAGGTGACTGAATAGAATGCTCAAACTATAGAACGTTATCGTGATTATCAAATGAAAGTGAAATTTTGTTGGCGATCATCCAACAGTGGTTACAGTAGGACATTGACAGGGAGCCACCAGAGGTTAAGCCTGGATTCAAAAGAGGGCTTGGAACAAGGTGTATCATTGCTGATGTCACACGGATTTCGACAGAAATCAGGGAATACCAGCAAGGTGTTTACGTGTGTTTCATTGACTCTGGCAAGTCACGTAGCATGGTGGATCATAACAAACTACAGATATCCTTGGGGAGAATGGGAATTCCAGAACACTTCATCATGCCAATTTTGAACTTATACATAGATGAAGAGGCAGTTGTACAAACTGAATGAGAGTCTATGGCATAGTACAAAATCAGGAGAAATGCATGTGCAGAACAAATCATCAGAGAAGCTGTATTATATGAATAAAATATAACATCAGGATTGGAAGAAGGCTTATTCGCAACCTGGTATATAAAAGAAGCACAATCGTCCTTGCTGACAGCAAAGAGGACTTGAAGCTTTTGCTGATTAAGATCAAGGATTGCAGCCTTCAATTAAAATTACAATGGAATGTAAATAAGATCAAAATCTTTACAACTGAACCCAATGGTAACATCAGAAACATGTGAAGTTCTCAAAAACTTTGTTTTGCTTGGATCCACAACCAGTGCTGACAGAAGTAACAGTCAAGAGACCCAAAATCACACTGTCAGGTAAATCTCCTGCACAAGCTATCCTTTGGGTTGAAGAGCCTGGAAGCTGCTGTGAGGTCTAAGATCTGACTGACCCAAGTTGTGGCATTTTCATTTGCTTCATAAGCATGTGAAAGTTAGACGTTAAATATGGAAGACTTAAAAGGAACTCATGAATTTGTATTATGGTGCTAGCTGGCAAAAAACGTTGAAAGTGTCACTGTCTGCCAAAAGAACAAACACAGCTGTCTTTGAGGAAGTATGGCAAGAATGCAAGGCAAGGATGGTGAAACTTGCACTTTGGACATGGTGTTATGAAAGAGGAGTTCCCAGAGAAGGACATCATGCTTGGGATAGTGGTTACATATTCTTGGGTCAACTTGAGGTTACTAATTGTGGGGGTTAGCCTGATTGAGGTTTCCTTGTGGGCAGGGCCACCTCTTGAGGATTCTGAGAACTCTCTTTCTCTATATAGGCAAAACACCCTCTCTCTACTTCACTTTCCTGCTGTTGAGACACTCGGGAGCTGGAGAAAGCACATGGAGATGCTTCCACAGTCACTAGAGCCACAGGACTTTTCCTCCAATGGCCTATGGCCTTCCTGCATTTGACATCACTGTGTGTGCTGTGTGACTTAGAAGAATATATGGGCTAATATCGGATTTATGAGCTAATATCAGATTTAGCGACTTGATCTGGACGGGGCTGGGATGCTTTCTTAATATAGTTACTCTTTGATGCAAAGTTCCCTCTTACACACATACGAGTGTCTCGTCATTCTCTAGTCAACCCAGACTAGTACACTTGGTAAAGTGGAGGGACAGCAGAAAAGAGGAAGGTTGCAACAACAATGGGCTCAAGCAGAGGCAGAATTATGAGGCACAAGCTTGGGCAGTGTTTCATTCTGCTTTGCATAAAGTCACTGAAGGTCAGAACAGACTATATAGAACCGAACAACAATAACCTCTTTTCCTTTTTGCACTACTATTTCTGAGTACAGAACTTTCTTATCTAAATATGGATGTACTTGTTAATTGATACAATGTCTAAGAGAAGTCTTACACCAAGATGACCATCTCATCCAAAGTGAAAGACCAGAAAGGAGAGTGAACAGAAATGTAATAAACAATATGGCCATCCAAAGAAGAGATGGTAGTGTCATGAAGTGAAAATCTGTCCTTTAAGGAGGTCTATGTCTCCCAGGTCAAGTATTTTTTTAATTAAGCATCCTGAACTCAGTCATTACCAGGAAATATTGTGTGGGAAGCATGTTCTTGACTTTACCATTTGATAGGTTTAAGTGCACAGCTGTGACAATGACTCACTTATACAAGTAAACATGCAATCAAATACATGGGTGACAAACAAGAAGAAGGCCATAAGGTGTGGATACTTACATGTATGATTCTGTGAATACAATCTGATTAGAATGCACTTCTGTTTCTTGTTTTCACTGCCATCCAGCCATTGCTTACTCACAGCATTGCACTGTGGGTTTCTAAGACTCCAGCTGTTTACAGGAGTAGAAAGTCCAGTCTTTGTCATGCAGAGCAGATGGTGATTTCAAACTGCCAACCATGATGATCACAGTTCATGGCTTAACAACGATACCACCAGGGCACCAATATTAGAATGTAGCATTAAAAAGTTTGCATGTTTAATGGGAAAACATTCCATGAATATGGCTAGTAAATAAAACATCCTTTATTTCAGGAAATTCTAATGTAGAAAGAGGTGTTTATGTGAAGCCCTGGCATCTCTTTTCCATGTGTTCACTTGGAGAGAAGCCTGAATGAGGAAACACATTGAGAGAGGACATGGTTAGAATCCTGCTTCTGTAAATCTAGACAGCTCCTCTTACCTCACTCAGCTTCTTCATCTGATAAAATACATAGTTCATGTTTAGCACTATACCTCACAGAGAAGTTGAGAAACATGACAGGCCAGTGAAATTTTTGTGTTTCCTTAGTAAAAAGTGTAGCCCCGATGCAGATTTGAAGTCAGTTTGACTTTGTACTGAGCTGAAAGAGAGACATTGGTTCACTGGGTTGTCAGGCAGCGTTTTGCAGCTGATGGAAATCCTAGACCCTCATTTAGGCATTGTATGAAACTGAAGTGGGAATATGGGGAGAAAACGAGGAGGGGTAAAGGTGCTTAAAGATGAAAGACTGGTAGACATTTTCAGTTCCTCCTCTGACATTTGGAGCTATGCTAAGTATCTACTTAGCCAATCATCATAATTGTTCCATTAAAGAGTAAGCACTATTTTGAAAAGTCATACTACATTTCATACAATGATTGCTTTGTTTTCAATATGTTCTCTCTGAAACACACTAAATAAATGCAGCACGGACGGTGATTTTTCCACTCTCAGGCAAAGACAGATTCACTGATGTACCTGACACCAGCATTTCTAGTTAGAGAAGAACATCAGGAGTACCTTTAAATCGGGTTACACTTTCAATGAATTTAAATGGTTTTCCTTCACATATACATGCCAAGCAAGGAAGGTGAGGAGGAGGTCATGATGAGACTTCATCTTGCTGTGGGTGTATACTTTTATCAAGGAACGCTGGTAGCATAGTGGTTACACATTGGCCAGTAAAATCAGCAGTTTGAATCCACCAGAGGAAGGAAGATGATGATTTCTACTCTGGGAAAGTCTTACAGTCTTAGAAATCCATGGGGGCTGTTGTACCCTCTCTTCTGGGGTCACTCTGAATTGGCATTGACTCAAAGGCAGTGAGCTGGGTTTTTGCGGTTTTGTATGCTCTTTTCAAGTGTTTCAAGGTATTATTATGACAGCCTTAATTTTGCTATAAATGCATTATATCTAATCCATAATCACATTATGTATCTTTAAGGAAAAGATAACTCTAAGTCTCAAAGTGCTGAAAATTTGATGAAGAAAATGAGAGTAGCAGGAGTAGAGTTTTAAAGAAGGACCGATGGCAAGAGTTTCATTCACAACTATTTACCCTCCAGGTTTGCCTGCCTCCATCAGTGAATCAATAAATATTTGTTACATTAAACTTCATGTGCAAACTTCCTAATTCACTTTGAAATTAGGCTACTCATGTAAATTTGTTTTAATATACAGCTAATAGACTTTTCCCTCTTTGAAGCTTGTCCTCTTTAGAATAAAATTCTAGAAGTAACATAATTTCCTATTAAAATCTTTGTATATACTGATAATTTTCAGCTAAATGTATGGCTACCAGGCATTAGAGCCAGTAAGTAAATGGTTTTCAGGAGACACAATTACACCTCTAGTTCAGAAGCCCTGTGGATACTGTATTAGAGCTTAACCTCTGAGCAACATGTTTGCAGAAGGCTATGGATAACAGTGAAAACTCAAAAACACATTTGCATAGGCCCCAAGTGGATTCGCCCTCAATGGATTCTTTTGACCAGTAACCAAGAAAATAAATCATCTTATTTTCAGACAGAGTGCATCAGAAAGTGGGTTATCTTCACGTGTTCTCTATTCAGCCCAGGGAAGAGCAACCTGTCTTAGGGATTTGCCCAGTGTGTCCTGAATGGTCACACTGGCCTGTACTGGCGATCACGTAGTCATGAGTCTGTCACACCCAGATTGTGTTGGTCCAAAGGCCCTAGATCAGTGACCGTCAAACTTTTAAAGAGAAGAGCCAATCCTGTCCCTATAACAATTTAAAAATTATTCAAGAGCCATGCACATATGTTTGCAAACAACTGCAATCATCATTATCTAAAGAATATCCTTTCACTTGTTTTTCAATTTTTCTTCAGAACCGCGGTTAAGTACCAAAAGTATCATCTATGGCTCTGATGCCACAGTGGGCGAGCGCCTTGCCTTAGACCAATCTTGTAAGCCCTTTTATCTGACTGTGATACGCTGATTGAGGAAAGAAACAAATCTGGGTATGCTCAATGTATATGTAAGAAAGATATCAAGAAATAACTACATATCAAGACAATATCACAACTTAAGTCCATACGCTCGGTAATAGTTCATTAAATCCCTCTCCAGACTCATGTAGCCACTGACAATGATTCAAATGGCAGGAGGATCACAGGCTTATGAGTGCAAAACTGTGTAGCTCCATCATCAGGGGAAACAGGTCAGGGCTCCGGCAGCTCGCAAGGTGGCAAACAAAGAAGAAGGTGAAGGCAGAGAGAGAGAGAGGGGTTCCCTGGGACCTCTATATGAGAAGACCACGCACACATGGAAGGACCATCAAGCTGTGACCTGACTGACTGGTTGGATACCACCCCTACATGACATATAATTTTAAACAGGCATCAAATTGTGTACTTTTGTCTTTCCTTTTACTTTTCCTCTTTACTTATTAAATGATTTTCTCTTGCTATTGTTTGTTCAAACATCAGTCTCCCAAACCCTGAGAACAAAAGAAAAAAGTGGACCCTGATTACTGTCACCAACTGTTCTATAAACAGTTTAATAGAAGTTCCTCAAAGTGAGAGAGAAATATGGAACAAAACGCAAAATCATATGAAAGACCAAACTTTACTGGTCAGAACTGGTGGAACCACTGAGACTATGGCCTAAAATCATCCTGCAGATGTGGAAATGAACTCATCCCTATAGCTCAATTTAAAGTCAAATAGAATAGCATTGGGAAAGGAAGGATACCTCAGAATAATCAACCATTGGGGGTGTGGGGAAGGGCAGCATTTGCTCCAGGACAACATTTAGAAGGGTCAGCAAAGAAGAAAGAATCAAAAGAGAAAACATAAGAAAGAAGTGAAATAGAGATGCTTCATTCTATTCTCAATAGGTTCTGAGATTTCTTAACTCTGAAAACCTGTGTGTCTGTTACTGTGCATCTTACTACAACAATAATTATAAATTGCGTTAGCTATACCCTGTCAGCTAATAACCAAGTAAAAGATTTCTTTATTCAGAATAGTTAAATGCATCACCTGAATTTTCCAACATAATTAAAATTTATCCAAGGTTATCCTAGTACTGATGTCAACTATGATCAAATAATTACCACACAATTTGTTAATTGGGAGAGAAAGAAGTGAAAGTAACCATTCTTCCCTCCAGAACCACCATTCTCCTGAAGCGGGCTGGCCATCTTCATAGGCAGGGAGATGAGAGTATGCCAAGAGAAAAATCAAGTTGTTTGTCATCCTTGATAATACCGTGGTAGGCTGTTTACTGCCCAATTCATGAGTCATAAACAAGTAGGAATTCTTTTCATTTGTCTTGATTTCTCTCTAGTGTTCCATGAATATGGAATTTCACAAGTGAATTCACCAACAGAAACCTCATCACAGGAAACAGAAATCCCACTAGGATTAGAAACACGCACAAAACACTGCTGTAGGATTGGTTGAATTGGAACACAAGTATGAGTTATGATTCACATATCAAGAGACTTTTCCAAAGAGGGGGATAAAAATGGAAATGAAACATAAAGTTTCTTTCTTATGTTTTCTTCTAGGTCCTATGGTTCTTGTCCTTACACCTGCAGCATTCATCCGCTGAGCTTCCTTTCCTATCTGGTCTGCAGTGTTGGTACATCTTCACTTGTGCATATGGATATGCCATGGCCCCAGCAGCTTTAATTAAAGACTTCTTTTCTTCTTTGAATGGACTTAGCACAAGAAAATCATGCTGGGCACAGTAGAGAGGCAGTGAAAAAGAGAAAGACCCTAAGCTAGATGGACTGACAAGGTGGCTACAACAATGGGTTCAAGCACAACTGTGAGAATAAGACAGCACCGGGCAGTGTTTCTGCTTTTTTTTAAAAAAAAACACTTTACTGGAGGCTCATACAACTCATATCGCAATGCATATATCCATCCTAGTATGTCAAGTGTTGCCCTCGTCATTCTCAAAACATTTGCTTTCTACTTACGTCCTTGATATCTGCTCCTTATTTGTTCCCCTCCTTCCTGGTTCCCCTCTTCCTCACGAACCCTTGATAACTTATAAATTACTATTATTTCATCATATCTTATTCTGTCCTATGTCTCCCTCCACCCACTTTTCTGTTGTTCATCTCCAAAGAAGGAGGTTATATGTAGATTCTTATAATCAGTTCCCCCTTTCTGCCCCACCTTCTCTCCACCACCCCAGTATGGCCACTTTCACCACTAGACCTGAGGGGTTCATCTATCCTGGATACCCTATGATTCTAGTTACTGTCTGTACCAGTCTATATCCTCTGGTCTAGCCAGATTTATAAGGTGGAATTTGGGCCCTGAAAGTGGGGAGGAGAAAGCATTGAAGAACTACAGGGAAGTTGTATGTATCATCATTGCTACACTGCACCCTGACTGGCTCATCTCTTCCCCTCAACCCTTCTGTAAGGGGATGTCTAATTACCTACAGATGGGTGTTGCACCCTCAATCAGTACCTCTCCCTCATTTACAATGACATAATTTTTAATTTTTTGATGTCCAATACCTGATCTCTTCCATACCTCATGGTCACACAGGCTGGTGTACATCTTCCATGTGGCCTTTGTTGCTTCTGAGCTAGATGGCCACTTGTTTGCTTTCACACCTTTAAGATGGCAGATGCTCAAATTTTTGATAGCCAGGCATTATCAGCTTTCTTCACCACATTTGCTTATGCACATATTTGTCTTCAGCTATCTTGTTGGGAAGGTAAGCATCATGGCATGCTAACTTAATTGAACAAAGTGTTCTTGTATTGAGGAAGTATTTGAGTGAAGATCCAACATTCAACTGCTGCCTTAATACTAAATCTACAAAAATACACACATAGATCTATTTCCCCATCATCATATATTGCTGTGTGACAGAACCAATTTCAGGGCATCGAACACCAATCACGGTTTATTCTGAACTTTCTATTATATGTGTCAATTTTATACTTGTGCCACAGTTTTAATTGCTGTTACTTTATAATATATTTGGAAATCAGAAAGTATGAAAACTGTTGTTTTTCTTTTTCAAGATCATTTTGGCTAATCAGAGTGCTGAACATTTTTTTGAATATTTGTGAACTGGCATTTTCATTTCTGCAAAAAAAATAAATGTTCCTTGATTTGATAAGAATTATATTAAACAATCTTTACATTGTTCGGGATATTATTAACATCTTAATGTAACTAAATATTTCTGTCTGTGAATGACCATGTATCTTCATTTATTCAGGTTTTCTTTCATTTCTTTCAGCAATGTTTTATATAGGTTTTAACTTGCAACTCTCAGCTATCTGATTCAGTTTATTCCTATTTCTTATTAGTTTAAATGATATTCAAATGGAACTGTGCTCCTTATTTTCTTGTTCATGCTTGGTGTGTAGAAACATGGCTTCTTTTTTATTGTTTTCTAGTTAAACTAGCTATTTTCATATGTTTGAAATAAACCTTTTTGCCTCTACAGATTGCAAGTTCCCTACAGTTGTACTTTCCCTCCTTTGTCAGCTACTGAGACCACTATTTGGATCTGAAGGTTCAGGAATCTGCAGGGCTCTTAAGACGTGAACCATGATTCTCTTTCTAATTTTAAAAAGTCATTAATTTTAAAGAAGCATACTCTTGAAGTTACACAGCCCAACTCGAAACATGAAATCAGTAATGACATTCTGCTAAACCTTCCATAAATGAGATTCTCTGTTTTGCTTCCTTCCCATTCTTCCTTCCTCCATAATGTCTTTTTTAAAAAAATCATCTTATCAGGGGCTCTTACAACTCTTATCACAATCCATACACCCATCCATTGGGTCAAGCATACGTGTATGTATGTTGCCATCATCATTTTTTTGCCTTCATAATTTCTTAACCCTTCCCTTTCCCTGCCCCTACCTCTTCTCAATCTTCAAAGTCTTAGCTTTTGGTGTGAAGACTACTTTTGTTGTTCAGTATTTTTTCTTTTAATATTGGTGTCACTAAATATCCATCTTTATAAAATTGACTAACTTTACTAAACATGATGTTTTCCAGTTTTGTCGCTGTCTTGTGGTATTTGAGAGAGTCCTCAATTTTATATTTTTTATTGATGCATGAGATTCCCTGTATGAATATAAACAAAGCTTGTTTATCCCTCCTTCTACATGGGAGTTTTTGGTTGTTCTTGCTATTATGGAAATTGCTGCAAAAACACAGTGTGCGTGTCTGAGTTTTTTTAGGGTGGAACAATTGCAGGATCATCAGGTAATTGAATTTGCAGCTGTTTGAAGAAGCCCATTATTGATGTCCATAGTGGTGGTACAGTTCTACAGCCCCACCAGCAATCTATGAGTCTTCTAACTCTCCGTATCTTCTCCAGTATGAATTATTTTCTATGGTTTTGAATTTTGCTAAAAGTATCAGAAACATGACCAGTTTTAGTTTCTTGATATGATATTATACAACTTCATCAAATGCCTTTACTTTACCTCAAAAGAATGGACAAACAATAAAAGAAAACTGCTTCCTTGAAGAAACAGTTTTTTCTTGAAGGCATATTCTCATCACAAAAGGAATAACATTACAGATCTTTTAGGTTAATAAACTCTCAACTGATAGTGGTATCACAAGTTTAAGGACATTAAGACCAAGTTGCAAAGAATTAGAAACCACCAGGTCAGGAGGAATGATCTGAGTGTTGCAGGACTTAATTAGTGAACTCAAGGCATAACTAGCAATTAATTTTAATAAGGAAACCTGATATATGCCAAGAGGGAGAATGGGATCTAACTCTAACACCCTATAAGAACAGGGCATTATCCATGGACTATTCTAAAAATATATGATAGACCATTAGCAATGAAGGAGTAGGATATAAAGAACACTAGACTGGAGAACATAATCATATTTCATAATCATACACACCTACAAATTTTCCAAGGAGGAATGATGCATTCTTTAAGTATAAAATATTATGATCCTTATGTTACAGTCATTACTTTTATGTATCACTAAATTATGCTAAGGTATATTTGCTCTATAGACCTGCAGAGATAAGTAGACAGAATTTCAGCTCAAATGCATGCCCAGAATGGTTTTAGCCAAATCATCCCCAGAAAATTCATGAGTTTACCATTTACAATTTGATTTTTTTCACTCCATTATTCCTATCTAATAGTGTTCTATATAACTTCTTAAATGAGTTTGATATATATAATCTTCCAGCACTGAGTTAGGCAGTCTTTTATGGTAGTCTTTGAAATTAGATTTTGGATGGAATCTCAACTCATTCATATCTCTGAGTCCTTAGCAAAGTTACTTATCTCATATTTTTAGTTTTAACTTTTGACAATGGGAATGATTAAGATTTGCATTGTGTGACTGCCAAGGAATTTCATAATGTACTAGATAGAAAATCATAGCTACAGAGAAGAATTTTATGGAGTTAAGGGAATAACATTAGCTTGAAAGCCAGAGATATTGGCTATGCTTAGTGCAAGCTATATAGTTTGAAGATATGGCATCTCTTAGTATCAATGTACCCATCTCTAAAATGGAACTGATTGCATCAACATTGTAGAATCACCAATGGGGGAGTTTTGTAATTAATTTAAGTGGCAGGTGTAGAAGAACCTTTTAAAACTGCAAACGTTTAAGCCTAGAATCAAGGGTACTTTTTCACGTAGAGCACTGTACTGGTTCAGCTTAAACACACCCGCGTTTTAATCAGTTATTCTTGTGCTTTCTTCAATTATGCTAACACAGTCATATATGCTAACCCATAAATATGTAATCTTTCATATATATTTTAAATATTGTTCTGACTCTCTGTTCCCTTTCACATTGTCGCCCAAGCAGTAAAATAAATCCCCAAACAATGAATGTCATAAGACTTATGGATAGCTAAGTTAGAAAGGACACAGAGTGCATTTTCTAATATTCTATGTCTCATGTAAGAGAGAATTAAGACAGTGGGAAGTCACTCACTCAATAATGTAAGGGAATGCCATGGTCTGAATCAGAAATCCTAGTTTTATGTAATTTCATACAACCATACTCCTCAAAAATCACTTTCTTTGATCATTTGCTTACTCGTTTCCCTAGAGGATTATTGTAGCATGAAATATAGAAGAATGCAAGTCAAGGCTTTAAAATACATTTAGGAAATGAATACTAATAACCCACAAGATTAGTGTATTGGGTAATAGAACTTGACCTGTACACAGGTACATTTAATCTTGCATTTCCTTGGGATGACGTTCTTCCTTCCTCCCTCCAGTTCACTTGCCTTTGGAGCTAACGTTGTTGCTGCCGTGGGTACTATTTTCGTTCTCCAATTTGGGAGTCTCTTTCTATTTTCCAGATCATTACCATTCAAGAAGGTCTGCTCCTTGTTCGTGAGAGATCCTGGAGCAATTAAATGAAGTCCTCCGGATAGGTTTCTGACCTTTGGTGGCACTCATCAAAGGCTTGGACTAGCCCTCGGCTCCAAGGCCTTACCTGTGCTTCTCTACAGTGATGTCTTAGGAGGCACTATTCACTCAAGAGATATTTATTAAATGCCAGCCCTGGCAAGCACTGCACTCATCACTGAGTTTCACTTCCCCCCTAGGGAGAGAAAGCACCTTGCTAGTGTATCTATTGTGCGGAGTCCTGTGGTGTAAGTGGCCATAGGGTCCTATGTGAGTCCATTGTGAGTGAGGCAAGTGGGTTTTCAACAGAGGCATGTGACATATGTTGGGCACATGAATGATAGAATACCAAAGAATACTTAGAAATTCACAATTTTCCAATTGCCCAGGAAAAGGGGTTCAGGCACCTTTGATCAATAAAATAGTGCCTTTGTCTCGGTCTGCTTTGCAAATACATTCATAGTCCATCTATTTCACCGGTACTGCCCCTGCCATCCTAGTGTCAATGACTGTCCTTACTTCCCCCATTGTGCTCTTTGAGTCTACTCTTAATGATGTACTGCAAGTCATTTTTCTCCTAGAAACCAAAAGTTGTTTCTTTTGTTCACAAATGAATCCGATTCTGCTGGAAGCCTCCCTTGGGGTCCCACAGAATGCATTCCACGTGGCCCTTGCCTTGCTTAAAAGTTCTTGTGAACTAGCCCCCATCTACCTTCAATACTTACCTCTTACAAGTCTCTCCCTTACTTCCAGTGCTCAATAAAAGCAATCGTCATGCTATTACTCATTAATTTCCCACTCTCCCACCCCAGTGTCTTATCCTTCTTACCTGGAAGGCCATATTTCTAAATGTTTGCATGAGTGCTGCCGTGCTGCCATTTAGTATTCTAGTGTCACATCTCTTCCCAGAGAAAGCTTCTCTGACAATGCAGGCTTGTTCTATCGGCCCTTGATTCTGCCACATCACTGCATTTAAATATCTTCATAGCAATTATTATCATTTCTGTTAATTTATTAAATGTCACATTGCTTGTTTCATGTTCCTGGAATATAAACTCTAAGCCCAGGGACCTCATTTATGCTGTGTGGTACCACAGTACATGAGAAAATGGTAGGTTCTTAATATTTGCTGCTTGAATAAGGATGTACAACAACAGTTCTCCACCTATGGGTCACAATCCTTTCAGTGGTTGAACGACTCTTTCATGGCAGTCACCCATTGCATCACAGTAGCAAAATTATAGTTATGAAAAAGTAACAAAAATAATTTGATGGTTGGGGGGAAGGTGTCCCCACAACATGAGGAACTGTACCAATGGGTCATTTTCTGAGGAAACCTGTAAATGATAGAGAAGTAAGTAAATGGTAGGCAGAAAAGTATTCGGACCCTTCTGAATGGACAGGATGGATCCCATCCAAGAGTTGATTCCAATTCCAGGATTGAGGATGCCTTCCCCTCCTCCCCCCCCACAGGGTACATGAAGAAGTTTGCTTTTGTTGAGGTCCATGCTGCAATTTGGAGCAAACGTCTATTCAATTAAATGAAACACTGCCTACTCCCATATGTGTTCGCATGTGTGAGCCCATTGCTGGAGCCTCAGACTCAATCTACCTCTGTTGTTGCTGCTGTTAGGTGGCATCAAGTTGGTTTTGGCCTGTAGCAACCGCATACATGACAGAACTGAACACTGCCAAGCCAGGCACCATCCTCACAGTCATTCCTACGCGTGAGCATCTGCCTTTTGTTCCTGTGGCAGATATATAATCATCTGTCAATTTGAGGGTTAAGAGTGAAGGGGTGAAGTCTACTCTGTTAATTGGGTCATGGCCAATGAAGCGTCTGTGTGGGCAAGGATTTCTCTAATGATTCTGGGGCTTTCCAGTGTTTGGTATTTTCTCCTTGGAGGTGGGAAGCTCTAGGCTAATACCCTGGGAGGCATAGCAGCTGACAAGACACATGGACCAACCCTAATGCAGCCCTGGAAGAAGCCATGCAGAGACCCCTGCCAGCGCTGAGGTGTTTCCAATCCCACTGGATCCAAAGACGTTCTACTCACTGGCCTGTGACCATCCTGCATTCAGCATCATTGCATGTGTTTTGTAACTCTCATGAGGATTTTATAGACTGATGGACATATGGACTAATACCAGACTTTGTGCTAGTCTGGGTAGACTAGAGGAACAAATTTCATAGACACACATATGGATATAAAGAAAGGGTTTATATACAAAAGGAATGTGACACTAAGAAGGCATCCCAATCCAGTCCAGTACAAAGTCGTAAGTCTGATATTAAC